>PISX010003957.1:0-128727 GCA_004024625.1 Mellivora capensis
ATCTGGAGATAAGAAATAGCACAGATTGTTTGAGGAGGGCTGTGTGTTGTGTCTGGCTCGCACTGTAAGGTAGGGAGTAGGAGGGACAAGGCTGCGGAGGAAGACAGTGTTGCTTTAAGAAACTTGACTTTATTCCATAGTTCTGGGAAATCAATGAATGGCCTGATTTGGGTTTGGCTGTTGTTGGGAGACAATCCGCCCCGCCCCCCTGAGTTTCTCACTTTGTTTTTTTTGCATATATTGCGAATTAGGTACTAATTGCCCTTTTGTTCTGGATTATTCTTTGAAGGATGTTTGTTCCAAGGATCCTAGGTTCCAAAGTATCTTTGGAAGATGGAGAGAGTGACTCTCTTTGGAGCAAAGGGTAGGCAGCTTTGTCTTTAGCCTGCTATAAATAGTTAGCTTCCTGAAGTTTGGGGTTTCTCAGGTGAGGCAGAATCCCACTGTGGATGTAATGTTTGCCTGGGTCACTCTTTGTTGCACCTGTGGTTCTCAGGAAAGCAAGGGGAACTATGGGGTCAAGCTGCTTGCTATGCTAGAGTTATTATGTCCTTTGTCTCTGACCCAGGAATCTTGTGTATTCTGTCAGCATCCATGAAATTGCTAGAATCCAAGCCAACATGTTGGCTCACAAGTAGGATAAATTCTGGAACATTCATGGTCCTTCACAGCTGTATGTTGGTCCAATAGTCCAGAGGCTGTGGCAGTGATCCAGGTGAGAGATAAATTCCTTAACTAGGACTATGAAATTAAGTATGGAGAGGAGGCCCTATATTCCAGAAGTATTTAGAAAGTAAAACCATTAGGACTTCTGATGGTTTGGATTGGAAGAGTTGATGAAAGAGAATGGTCATGGATGATGTCAGCTTCTTTTTTTTTTTTTAAGATTTTATTTATTTATTTGACAGACAGAGATCACAAGTAGGCAGAGAGGCAGGCAGAGAGAAGGGGGGCAGGGGGGGAAGCAGGCTCCCTGCTGAGCAGAGAACCCTATGTGGGGCTCGATCCCAGGACCTTGAGATTATGACCTGAGCTGAAAGCAGAGGCTTAAACCCACTGAGCCACCCAGGTGCCCCAATGATGTCAGCTTCTGGCTAGGGTGTTTGAGTCACTGCTGAAGATTCTGACTAAGAGTTAGGGAAAGATTCTGGGTTCTACTCCCAAAGTAGAATGAAGAGTTCGGTTTTATACAGGTTGCCTTTGAAGTGCTCGTGAGACCTTTAAGAGGGGATGGCTAGAAGACACCTTGATGGTGTGTGTCTGAAACTCAGGGGGAAAATACCAGGTCTGGACAAGATTTGGGAGGCCTCAGGATGGCAGTGGTGTGGTAGCCAGCCTCTGAGTTGGCTCCTAATGATGCCTGCCTCCGAGTATTTTCTCCTGTATAGTTCATCCTTCATGGTATCAGAAGTCTGTATCATCAGTAGAACACAGCAGAAGCGACAGGGTATGAGTGCCAACCTTAGGTCACAGAAGACACTGTGTTTTACCTCTCGGTTACCCTCTTGATCATTTGCAAGAGAGGAAATAGGCTGCTACGTATGAGGACCACATAGAGAGATCCATGTGAATGAGCTACTGTGGAAACAGATCCTCCAGCCCCAGCGGAGACTTCAGAAAACGGCAGCTCTGTCTGACACCTCGATTGTAGCCTCTGTGAGAGATCTGGAGCCTGAACCACACAGTAGAGCCAGTCTCACATTCCCAACTCTTAGAAAGCAACTATGTGGGATGATAAACGCTTGCTGTTTGAAGCTGCTGAATTTGGGGGCAATTTGTGACACCGCGATAGAAGATTAATGCAAGTGGTAACTGAAGTTGTGACCTCGTTCAGCACTCTTCACCGTCATCAGGTGAAGAGTGCCTGGCTTCACAGAGCAAATGATGCCAACAGGCTGGAACTCTCTCCATCTCCCCCTCCATCACTCCCACCTCTAAACATTTTAGTTCTGCACCATGCTTACCTTTCCTCCAGTCTTGAAGAAGACTCACCTATCTGGCTTGGCAGCAAAATAAAGGCTTTTCCATTCTACTCTGTGTGTTCACTTCCCAAGGCTTCCATCACAAAGTCCCACAGACTGGGGTGGTTTGAAACAACAGACATCTATTCTTTAATAGTTATGGAGGCTAGAAGTCTACAATCAAGGTGTCAGCAGGGTCATCCTCTCTCTGAAGGATCGAGGGAAGGGAGAAGTCCCAGCCCTTCTCCTTGGCTGCAGTGCTTGCCAGCAATCCTTGATGCACCCACCCTGTGTCCACTCTGTCTCCACCCCAGGCCCCCTCCTCTCTATACCTGCCTCTTCTCTTCTTAGAAGGACACCAGTATTGGATGAAGGGCTCACCTGATGCCAGGAGGATTTCATCTTAGTTGGTGTCTTGTTTAAGTCAGCCACAACCCTGCTTCCAAATAAGATAACATTCTGAGTTTCCAGGGGCTGAGACTGGTTCCGGCTCTTATCACCTGCCATCAGACCAAAGCCATGCTGTCCTCATTGGTCTCCCGTCCACTCCCTGCCCCCGCTCGATCCTCCCCACCACTGCCAGAATCTTCTCACAACTCATCTGGCCTTGTTGCTTTTGTGCTTCAACCCCTCACTAGCTCTTCTTTGCCTTCAGGATACAATCCAAAATGTTTCCATGGCCCTCAATGGCTGCGGCTAGATCCTGACCCACCTCCATCCTCCAAGGCCTACCTCACACTCATCTACTAATCTCTTGTCCCTCCTACTGTTTAGCCTAATCTCCAGCCACAGGATTACTTACTTCAGACACGCTGAGTTCTTTCATGGGGGGGGGGGGGGGGCTCTGCCTCCTCCTCTCCTTCTTTCAAAACTTCCATCTTGAAAATGCACCTCTCAGATGTCCCACTACAAAATAAAACTGTCTTTGTTTGCAGATAGTATAACCTGTCTATGGGGAAAACCCCAAAGAACGGATAAAAACAAAAACAAACAAACCTTCCCAAAGCACAAACATGAGGTGAATATGTGAATCCTGTCTCTGATTCTTCCTTGTTCACTATCAGGCAGTCTTAGTAATGCCTCCTCTGGCCCTTCCATAGACTTGTTCTAGCACCTGTGTTCTAGCACTTTCCACACTGTGAGATCATGACTCGCTGACTTGTTAGCAGCCCCCCAACCCCCAAACCCGGTCTGCCAGGTCCTGCATGTGTGGCTCGGACCCCTCTCTGTCCACATACTCAGCACCTTTCCCAGTGCGTACAAACCCTGAATTGTTGGTTCACTGTTGTTGCACATGAACAGAGGGTGTGTTACTCTTCCAAAAAGCCTCCTGGTGAAAATCTCATTTCACCTGCCATTTGCCAACAAAAGCTCCTTTTGCTAAAGGAAAGGAGAAATGCACATGATAGTCTCAGGAGGGTCATTTCTCATCCGAGAAACATAATTTTACTTCATAATTCAGGAACGTCAAAATCTATGCTCGAACCAACGGTGCTAGGACAGTGCTTTTCTATCGGATATGTCTAATGATCTTAGAGACAGCCAGCAAACGATTAGAATTCAGCCCCCAAATGTGTATATGACTAACAGATGACATCACATCACATCAGGATTCTAATATCATCTCAGTCTTAATGTCAACAAAATGGTTTTTGATAGGATTTCATGCTGAATGGAAAATTGTTGCCAAGTGCCATACCAGAGGAATTGCCAAATGGCCTCAAGAATAGAAATGTGCCAGGGGCGCCTGGGTGGCTCAGTGGGTTAAGCCTCTGCCTGCGGCTCAGGTCATGGTCTCAGGGTCCTGGGATCGAGCCCCACGTCGGGCTCTCTGCTCAGCAGGGAGCCTGCTTCCCCCCCTCTCTCTGCCTACTTGTGATCTCTCTCACTCTGTCAAATAAATAAATAAAATTAAAAAAAAAAAAAGAATAGAAATGTGCCAGAAATCATGAGTCCGTGTTGACGTGGAAGGAGCCTGAGAGGGGAGCCAGGGAGGGGCGCTGCAGTGGAACCTGTGGGAGCAGGTGGCACAAGGAGGGCAACAGTGTGAGTGCAGTGCACAGCTTCCCCCACTGACCTTGCACTGCCCGGGGCTCTGAAGGGGCCAACGTGTCTGTTACACTCACCGGGGGCTCACTTTTGCAATCAGGGCCACACTGCTGGAGAGGACGAGCACTCCGGCACAGGGATCACCCTGGTCTGCGTCAGCTGCTTTACAACAACTTCCCCACTCCATCTCCGTGGTAATTCCGGGCAAAAGGAGGACAAGTTTTGGGGCACCCGGGTGGCTCTGTCACTAAAGTGTCCGACTCTTGATCTCAGTTCAGGTCTTAATCTCAGGGTTGTGAGTTCAAGCCCTGTGTTGGGCTCCACACCCTACTTAAAAAAAAAAAAAAGGTAGAACAAGTTTGGCTCCTCCTCCTTCCTAAATTACTCACTTTTATCCTCTTTACCTAGAATTGTATTTTTTTAAACTACCTCCATGCAGTACTTAATAGGCATAGAGGAAAATGAGCTTATCACTCAATGAATGGATACTTTTTTAGAGCAATAGACTGAAAGACGTTTTTGTGAGACATAATCTTTTGCTCCAGGTGATGTCCACTTGAGCTGAACTCAGTGTGCTGGGTAGTGTGTCCTATGGGGCTGTCTTATTCTCTCTAGAAACCACATTACCACTGGCACATAGCAACTGTTTACATGACTTTTTAGATGGATAACTTTTATTCACTTTTACCTTATCTTCAACAAGCTTAAAAATTAAGACTCATTTTTGGGGCACCTGGCTCGCTCAGTCGGCAGAGCACGTGACTCGTGATCTCAGGGTCATGAGTTCAAGCCCCAAATTGGACCTAGAGCTTACTTTAAAAAAAAAAAAGGACTCATTTTTCATTTGCCAATTACATTATATCTGAGATACTTCCCCATACCAGTAGTTTATGAACACCCAGAAACTGGAAATTAATTTTATTTCCATGCACAAAGACAATAAGCCTGCTGAGCAAAATATGATTACTCTCTCCTCCCAAATATGAATTTTCATCCCTATTGTCTAACAGCTATGGGTTTTTCAATTCCCATTGGTTGGACGGTCTGTAGCACAATGCATGCCTCTTGGTCTGTGTCCTTGAGAGTTAACTAAACCCTTTAAGTAGGGTTTAGACCTTGGCAGAAGGTCTAGACCTTGGGAGCAGATTTGACCCAATCTAAAAACTGATTGTAATGAAATAAATGAATTTTTGGACAGCTTATTCTCTCTTAAAACCCTAATCCACCACTTTAAAATTTAAAAGGACCTCACATCAAGAAATCATGGGAGCTCCTTAGAACCACATTTAAACTCTCTGTTAGCATCAATTAGGAGGGGTTATTAATGCATCTCTACAACACTGATTTATTTAGAGAATATCATATGTTTGAGAGCTGCTTTGGCAAGGAACTCTGCTAAACATAGAGATACACGCTCCATGCCCACTGGGCTCACATAAAAGGGAAAAAATACGCAATAGGGGTTTACCTCAGTGGGGTGAGGCTTGATATTTTCCAGATGGTGACACCACAAGTAAGTTCAATAGAAATATCTTTAGGAAAAGATGCTCGAATATTAAATAAGCAATGAATATACATCAAGCCCTGATCTGGGTCTCTTGACATCTGGGCTGGGAGTGTCTCTTGTCCCCAGCTGCAGATGGGGTGGTCTCCTCCAGCAGTGGGAGGCCCCACTAGATTTCCTATTAGGAAGATTATTCTGGCAGGGTGAGTCCTAGAACCGGCACATTGTCCATTAATAGATTCACGACTTTTCTTGGGGTGAGGAAGGGGGAAAGAGAAGAAAGCTGCGAAGGAGAGACTTTTCTCAGTTGCAGGGGTGAAATTGTATGCATCGAGTGTGAAAGATTGGGCATTTCCCTCTGAATCTGGAGAAGGGTCAGTAAACACAACAGTCCAAAAGCAGAAAATGGAGTTGGTCAAGATGGTCCTGGTGAAATAGCTCAGAAACAAGAGGAACAAGACTCCAGAGAGTCATTGATAAGGGATGACCGAAAGGGACTATGAGTGGGCTCTTCCGGAGACAGGAATAGGCAACGCGGCTGTGCTACCTCTGGCTCCTTACAGGTCTATGTCCAGGGAAATCGAGGCGATGACCGTAGTCTCACTGTGTTACCTACTGTGCCACTCCGTATGTGTGCCCGTGCACTGGCAGATGAGTTCAGGAGGCCCCAGAAGGGGAGGGGAAGAGATGCGGGAGGAGTCCTTGGCCTCCAGCACTACTGGATCCAGTCTACAGGATCTCCTTTCACTCTTATTAGGAAGGCATGAGGCCTTTCTTCCGGTTTTTGGCTAGAGTATGTAGAGTGTTCAAGATAAATGAGTACTTTCGAAATACCGGGTTTTGACGTCAGATGCCCCAGTGGACAGTTTTAGAGTTGTGCGCACGTGCAGTGCTCCCAACTACTCCAGCCCAGTTCCCCTCAGGGGCAGTGCCAGGGAAGCTTTAAGGCTCACCCACGTGAAACAGAGCCAGAAATCTTCCAGAGTCTTCATACCATCATTGATGGATTGACATTTAAAGACCTATTGAAATGTCCTTGAAACCCTGACCTCTAGCAGTAGTTCCCAAACTGCCTTTAAGATGAGAATTACCTGCTCTGCTCCTTACACCACCGATCTAGTGAAGCAGGATTTTCTGGAAAAGAGACATGGTTATCAATGAGTTTCACAAATGGTCCAGGTGACATTTATCATCTGGGTTCTCAACCCTGAGTGGCTTTTGAAAAGCGCCTGTGCCCAAATCCAGAGCTCCACTGGTGCCACGGTTCCACTGTGGGCCCCGCAGCAATCCGGGTGGTTTCCTTGGGTGATTCTGGTCGGCAGTACAGGGCTACTCTGGGGCACAACCTGCGCCTCGGCTGCACTTGCAAGCTGAGGAGTCGGCGGCCCGTGTTGGACTCTGGGCCGTGTGGTGGCTTGCTACCTGTGCAGCCCCAGGCAATTCATTTCACTTCCCCAGGCTTCCCTCCGTCTCCTCAACTCTACCAGAGGAGCCACAATATGACTTCTCTCCTATGGTTATTTTGAGGATTAATAGCTAATTGTGTAAAATATCTGGCACATGGCAAGCACTCAGTAGATTTTTAGCATTAATTATTAAGAACTGGGGACACAGAGGTGCCTGGGTGATGCAGCTGGTTGGGAGGCTGACTCTTGTTCTGGCTCACATGGTGATCTCAGGGTTGTGAGATTGAGCCCCGCATCTGGTTCCACGCTCAGTGTGGAGTCTGCTGGAGTTTCTCCCTCCCTCTGCTCCTCTCTCTCCTCTAAAAATAAAAAAGGACATCTATTTTTTAAAAGATTTTATTTATTTATTTGAGAGAGAGAGAGAGAGCATGAGAGGGGAGGTCAGAGGGAAAAGCAGACTCCCCATGGAGCTGGGAGCCTGATGTGGGACTCGATCCCAGGACTCAAGGATCATGACCTGAGCTGAAGTTAGTTGCTTAACCAACTGAGCCACCCAGGCACCCTAAAAAAGGACATATTAAAAAAATGGGGACACAAAGATGGACAAGATTTGATTCCTGCACCCTCAGGGAGTTTGCCGTCTCTTAGGAGAAACAGACATACACCACAGGAGGAATATGAACAAAGCATGTTGAGCTCAGAAGGGATGGTGAGTTTCACTAGCTGAAGAAAGCGGTAATGGGAACATTCATGGAAGGTGACACTGGAAGAATGAGAACTATCAGCTTGGCTGAGAGGTTGGCAGATAGGCAATCCCGGTAGAGAGAGCAAGACATGAGCAGAGGGCGTGCATGGTGTCTCAAGAGATGGTGTCTCCGCGTGGCTAGGCTTAATGTTCAGGAGATGAGCCTACAAGGCAGGTTGGGATCAAATTACGAAGTCTCATGAAGGCTGTATTGAGATTTTGTTCTTTTGTCAATGGGACCACTCACCAGAGGATTTTGGTTCAATGATGCAACAGGATCTCTGTTTTAGAACATAATCCTGACAGAAGAGAGGATGCAGAATGAGGGGATATCGGTGATAAAATGAAGTCTGATGTGAAAACTTCATTAATTCATTCAGCGAATATCTTTGAGTGCCTACTGATGCCAAATACTGGATGCTGGTCTACAGCAGCGAACAGAATAGAGTCTCAGCCCCCACGGTTAGAAGGTGGCTGCAGTGGTCCAGATGTGTGATAGGGGGTCCTGGCGGGGACAATATATTCTCCTTGGGGGGAAAGTATTCCAGACAAGACTATTACATTGGAAGAAGGGGGAAACTCTGTGGCATAGCATGGCACCAAGGGGATGCATATGGGAGACCACAAATCAGTGGTTCCCAATCTCAGGCTCCTACTGAGAAGGAAGGTCTGCGAACTATTCAGTTGTTTAAGAAGCTGAATATAAATACACACTAGGTCATTCGTTTTAAGAATGCAGATGCTAACTAGGCTGGCGGGGTGCAGCTGTGTAACAAACCACCCCAAAACTTAAGCAACCACCACTGACCTAACCAAACCACCATCCTGTGGAATCTAAGCTTGGCTTGGCAAGGCCATTCTTCTACTCCATGTGGCCTTAACTGAGGTCATGAGGCCATGTTCAGCAGGCAGTCAGCCTGGTCTGGAGGCTCCAAGACGGCTTCATTCACATGCTTAGCACCTTGATGAGAATAGCTAGAGGTTGGGCCCTACTGGGCCCCTCTCCTTGTCCATGTTGTCTCTCTGGAGGGTGACTAGAGTTCTTCCATGGCAGCTTCTAGTTCCAAAAGATCTCCAAGAGGAAACTGCTGGTTCTCTTCAAGGTTCAGCTGAGAACCTGTGTTGCATCACTGGGCTGCATTCTGTTGGTCAAAGCAGTCACAGGCCAGCCCAGATAAAGGGAGGGGAAATGAGAAGATTATCAAAGAATTTGCAGCCATCCTTAATCCAACACATCAGTTAAAACTGGTTGTTTCTTTGCCTTTAAAAGCTGGGATTATACTGCCCTAAATTATAGTCTAAGTTATATACCCTAAGTTATAGAAGCATAAAATATCATCAGCAGTAGTGTCTGATTAATCCAGGTGGACAAAAATTTATCAACACATGAGGCCCTCAGAAAACATATTTCCCCACCATGGCTTATCAGCCCTTGCCTATCCCCTCACAACCTGTGCTCCTTCTCTGTCACTGTGACCCAGTCACCATACTTTCCTTTAGTTCCTTGATCTCTCCAAGCTTTGTCCCACAATAGGGGCTTTGTGTATGCCTACTTTTTTGCCTATTTTTTTATGGACCTTTCCATCTAAGTAGCCTCCTCATCCAGTCCTACCATCTCAAGTCATTCTCTAAGGTTGCCCTATTTTTTTAAAGATTTTATTTATTTATTTTTTGACAGAGAGAAAGAGAGAGATCACCAATAGGCAGAGAGGCAGGCAGGGGTGCTGAGCAGAGAGCCCAATGTGGGACTCAGTCCCAGAATCCTGAGATCATGACCTGAGCGAAGGCAGAGGCTTAACCCACTGAGCCACCCAGGCACCCTAAGATTGCCCTATTTAAGTTTCTCTTAGTGTTTGTCACAAGTGCCCCTTCACACCCACCAGGATAAAATTCCACTCAGGTAAGAGCTTTACCATTCAGCTCCTGGCTGTATCCCTAGCACCTGGCACAGTGCCTAGCCAGAGCAGGCTGTCAATAAATACTTCTTGAATAAATGAGCCTCTGTCTCAAGAGTCCCTATAAAGTTCTGCCATCACCTATCAGGAAGAGCGGAAGAGAGTGCCGTGTTGGAATGATGCCACTCATGGCTTGGCAGAGACCATGCTTCGGGTGCTGAGCTCTGATCTTGGCAGAACATATTCACTGGCCCACAGAGGTTGCAAGTGAAAAAGACTATGCTATCAGAAATGTCAACCTGAAAGTTGGGCATTTATAAGCCATAATAGATGGCACAGCTCCTTATATACCCATTTCCTATACCTTGCCTATCTCCCATAATCATCCCTGTGTTGTTCCATGGACTGTTGAGTAATTTGGTGTGATGCTGAAGGAGTAGGAACTGTTTAGTACGCTGGACTTGACATTTGGTATATGGAGTTATCTTCAGCTGGAATCAGTTGGGTTGTAAGTGAGAGAAACCTACATAAAAAACTTAATAAACTGAACAAGCAATCTTGCAGGGATTCAGAACTAGAAAACCAAGGTCATCTGGCCATAGGAGTCTAAATCAGGAAATGAAGAACTAGGCTCCTCCCTCCTTCTCTCATGCCATGGCTCTGCTCTCCCACTCCTCTGCACAGAGCAGCTTCTGCTGCTTCCTGTGGTTGACTACCTCATGACTTCTGGCATATGAACTAACTCCAGCTCTGATTCCCTATAACCTTTGTGTCATCACCATCCATCAACAGACTGACTCAGTCTTTGTCACCAAATGCAAATGCTCTTGGAAGGAGGATTGGCTCAGCTGGTCCATAAACTGACTCTCCATTGGGTCAGGTGTCTGTCGTGGGTCCCATCATCTCAGGCCAGATCCCTGAGTAAAAGAGGCAGCTGGGACTAGGGGTGCGGGCAGGGTTGCAGCAGTGGAGAGAGGGAAATGGACCAAATAAAACAAAATTCTCTTGAATGTAACTCTTGTACCACTTCACCTCTAGTTGTACTGTTAAAAAACAGCCTCAGTGATGTGAGAAGAAAGTAAAAATAGCATTTCCATCATTTAAGAACAGTTCCCAAATATTGCCCAGATTTAATAAATCCAGTGAGTCTTAGTTTAAAATAGTAACTGAAATTTATGATTCCACCGCCCCTAATCCAAGCAAGTCTCATTTTAACCTTCTAAGACTTCTTTAAGACTATTTATCCTAAAATATCTTTAAACTCCCTGAATGACTCAAATGGAAACCTGCCAAGTCACATTTCATTTGCCTTAAATATCACATGAACTCTAAGTGATTTTTATGTTTGAATTTTAAAATGAAATACATTGTGTTTTTTATGTTTGTTCAGAATGCATATAGATCCTGCAGTTTTGTGAAGTTAACCAAACCCCTAATGATTGAGTCTAGTGATGACTTTTTATAAAACTGTTTCTTTAAAACCACCTTCAAAAAGAAGGAAGTTGTGCATCAAGTTAGACCAGAAAGACACCACAGACATAGTTCAGGGGAGATCCAAAGATGAAGGCTGTTATAGTTTCTGCTTCCTTAATGATACAGTCACAGGAAAAATAAAGTTATTAAGAAGGAGGACTTTGGTGTGGAAGACTACACAGTAAAATTTCAGTGTACTTTGCCTGATTTGAAATTAAATCCTCGGAGTCTAGAGCAAGGTGGCTGTCTCAGCTTTCATGCACTTCCAGGAGCAGAACTGAGACAGAATGTCCAACAGCAATTGGCAGCTCACTCTCACCACTGATCAACTCCTGGAAACTCACCATCAATCACCATTCCACCACCTTGAAACAGATCTGATGAGTAAACCAATACTCAGGGAAGGAGGCAGTAATCAAAACAGAGAATAGCAAGGCTGGTGGAAACACATTTTGGAGTTAAAGAGTAGAAACGTAAATCACAGTGTTGATGTTTGCTGGTTGTATTTTTGGGAAGCACCTTGTACAAAGGAGGTAATCAGTTAACTCAGTCATTACTACTATGAAACAGCAAACACAAATGTAGGTCCATCGGGGTCCCAGCCTTGTTGATGTTTAAACCATTTGGGTAACAGTTTGTCGGGTTGTGGTGGCTGTCTGCCTGGATTTGGTCCCAATCTGTGTCTTAAAAGCACAGCACCCCTCCTGCCTCTGAGTCTTCTTCACTCCCACCCAGTGAGCCTCTTCCTCCAAATGTCTTCCCACCTCCTTGTCTACCATCTTGTGAAGTTCAGTCCAAGCCACATACAGGCCAAATTTTATTTTATTTTTTCACTGTTCCAAGATTCATTGTTTATGCACCACAACCAGTGCTCCATGCAATATGTGCCCTCCTTAATACTCACCTAACCCCCCACCCCTCTTCTCCAAAACCCTCAGTTTGTTTCTCAGAGTCCACAGTCTCTCTTGGTTTGTCTCCCCCTCCAATTTCCCCCAATTCACTTTCCTTTCCTTCTCCTAATGTCCTCCATGTTATTCCTTATGCTCCACAAGTAAGTGAAACCATATGAAAATTGACTTTCTCTGCTTGACTTATTTCACTCAGCATAATCTCCTCCAGTCCTGTCCATGTTGATATAAAAGTTGGGTATTCATCCTGTCTGATGGAGGCATAATATTCCATTGTATATACGGACCATATCTTCTTTATCCATTTGTTTGCTGAAGGGCATCTTGGCTCTTTCTACAATTTGGCGACTGTGGCCATTGCTGCTATGAACATTGGGGTACAGATGGCCTTTCTTTTCACTACATCTGTATCTTTGGGGTAAATACCCAGTAGTGCAGGGTCATAGGGAAGCTCTATTTTTAATTTCTTAAAGAATCTCTGCACTGTTTTCCAAAGTGGCTGCACCAACTTGCATTCCCACCAACAGTGTAAGAGGGTCCCCCTTTCTCCACATCCTCTCCAACACTTGTTTACTGTCTTGTTAATTTTGGCCATTCTAACTGGTGTGAGGTGGTATCTCAATGTGGTTTTGATTTGAATCTCCCTGATGGCTGATGATGATGAACACTTTTTCATGTGTCTGTTAGCCATTTGTATGTCTTCTTTGGAGAAGTGTCTGTTCATGTCTTCTGCCCATTTTTTTGGTGATTATCTTTTTTTGGGTGTTGAATTTGAAGAGTTCTTTATAGATCTTGGATATCAGCTCTTTGTCTGTAGTCTCATTTGCAAATATCTTCTCCCATTCCACGGGTTGCCTCTTTGTTTTGTTGACTCTTTCCTTTGCTGTGCAGAATCTTTTGGTCTTGATGAAGTCCCAAACTTTCATTTTCGCTTTTGTTTCCTTTGCCTTTGGAGACATGTCTTGAAAGAAGTTGCTGTAGCCAGTGTCGAAGAGGTTACTGCCTATGTTCTCCTCTAGGATTTTGATAGATTCCTGCCTCACATTGAGGTCTTTAGAATCCAGCTCTCCAAAAAGAGCCCAGATTTATAGAGTTTGCTGATTTCTATGGTATACTCTCATCCAAGCTGATTTTAAGCTACCAAAGATTCAACAACTAACTATCAGAATTCTTGAATATTCTCTTTAAGTGTGGACTGTGCATAATGACCTCCTTTCAATGAGGACAGCATGGAAAGAGGGGAGAAAGAGTAACTTTACAGTGGGGGAATCTGACAAACACTGTCTTGGCAAGGTGATCAAGATCAACACCAGCAGTGTTGGTATTAACCAGCATTGGTGTTAACCAACATTGGTGATAACTAACACTGGTGATAAACCATGTTGATTGTATGTACCTTTGACATAAGGTGATAAAAATGGCGCGTTAACTCTGTGGTCTTCTTCCACAAAATGCAAAACTCCACTCTAATTATGAAAAAAACCTCACATAAATCTCAGTGGAGAAAATACCTGAATCAGTATTCCTCAAAATTGTCAAGGTCATCAAAACCAAGTAAAATCTCAGCAGCTGTTGTAGTCAAGAGGCAGCTCAGTAGAAATGACCACAAAATGTAATGTGGTATCCTGGATGGGATCCTGGATTTGAAAAAAGGACATTAAGTAAAAAGAAAAGAAATCTGAATAAGGTATGGACTTCAGTTGGTTATAATGTATCAATATTGATCCATTAATTTTAATAAATATATCATATGACTGATATATGACATGAGACCTCAGTAACAGGGGAAAAAATGGATGCAGAGTATATGAGAACTCTGCATTCTCTTTGCATTTTTAAAATAAATCGACAACTGTTCTAAAATAAAAAGTTGATGAAAAAATGTTCCTAAATATTTTAACAGTTGGGTCTCAGAGGCTAGTACACTACTATATCCCCTGAGTTCATCTGAGCCTTGCATCTCATCGGAGAATGAGAGCCTAGGGAGCATAACACAAGCTTCCCTCAGCTGTGTGACCCCAGAGTTCTCTTACAGCTGAGAGCACAGAGTACGGGCCTTAAGACCTACAGCTGTAGTGTAGACTGCAGGACACCTGGGATTGACTAACCAAGAAGATTCAACTTAACTCTCTTCTTTTTTACATCTTCCCATCTGGATTCTGACCAAGTATTGGGCTCTGTGGCACATTGGAGCTAGTGATATACCTTCTAACTAGAATGCCCAGTGAAAGCCCAGCTCTGTTGCTTCCTTGCTGTGTGATCTTCAGCAAGTGAAGCAATCTCTCTGAGCCTCGGTGGTCTCTCTGTCCAGACAAAGGGAATGGTAATGATATCTTCACAGGTTTTCAGGATGACTAAATGAATGAATCCATGGAAAGTGCTTAGAATAGTATTTGGTGCCTGGTACAGATTCTGGGAAAGTTGGCTCCTATTTTTCCATTGCTGCCATCCATTCCCTTACTTGAGCTGCAGACGTTTTGCCCAAGTACATAACCTGCTTTGAGCTCTTGGCTCAGCTTCAGCTCGGCTTTGCTCGAACTAACTCTTTTGTTGCTAACACTTGGTTGTCCTGACTTGTTCCCTGTTCAATCACTATATAAGCTCTGGGCATTCTCTTTTAGACATCTTTGAACCTGCAAACTGCCAACTTCCCTTCTATTTTGGTTTGAAATCACTATGCAGCATGAACTGGTGAGAACTGTCACACAAACATGTCTCCGTTTACACATGAACTCAAATATTTAGATTCTAAAGGAAGTGTGACTTTTCCTTGCTGCCTCTCTTTGTAGCCACCTTGGAGGTGTGGGAGGATGAAGAAACTTTAGAGAAGAAAGGAATCCCATAGAAACAACGTTAGGAGCTGAGATGATCCAGAAATTCCATATATTTAGGGCTCCCTTGTGAAACACAAAAACAAAAATAAAAATGCCTCCCACTGCTTCCACATCTCTATTCCTGTGATGACCCCCACCATTCTGTTTAAAAACAAATGGAAAAAGCCAAGTGTTGATGACAGTCGCTGGGGGGTTAGAGTATGTTCCAGTAAAGAAGAGGCAAGCTCTTTCACAGAAGATGAGCTCTGTCTTGACTGACAAGCCCTTAAAAACAAAAACCACAAGTTAACTCTGGTGTGTGTGTGTGTGTGTGTGTGTGTGTGTACTCACAGATAGGTGGGAGGAGGGCTCCACAAATCTGGATTTGATTTGCAGGATTATAAATTATCTCAAATGTTTTGAGAAAAGTTTTGAGGATTTGGTGGGTATATGAGAATGAAAAGTCTTATTTGAGAGACATTTAAGGATTAAACATTGGTTATTTGGGAAACATTTAGGGCAGACTCTGTCCCTAGCTACTTTCATGAGTCTTCTTTGTTTCTAGGAAAGTTTGAAGTCCTTTAGAAGAGGAATTTGCTCCTGAGATTCAGGAGTGGTGATGAGTGTGGTCTTAACTGGAAAGAAACAGACAAGTGAAAAAAAAAATCTCAAATGCTGCTTGAAATTCTTGAACTAGATGACCATATCATCCACTCTAAAATTTGAATATTCTGTATGTTGTACACATATTTTAAAACATCATACTACCTCTTGGACTATGCGGGACAATTTTCTTCTTTAAAATTTTTTTAAATTTAATAAATGTGGCTGGTATTTCATTTTAGTCTTAACTTCTTTGCTTACTAAGGGGCTATACATCTTTTTGTGTGTGTATTTCCTTATTTCCTGTCCTGTGAATTGTTTGTTCATGTTGTTTTTCACATACATATTTTGGAGTTTCAAGGTTTGTTGTTTTTTTTTTTTTTCCCTTAGCAATTCCTAAATCCCCCTTTTCTTATTATGGAATACTTCAGACTTAAGGAAAAGATATACTTAGATATACTTAGAACTCCTTTATAAACTTCTCAGATCCCACTTCCCACCCCTTCTTTGAATTGAGAGTTAACCACTTACAATTGCTGTATAGCTTTTGTTTCCACATTTTAATATTTTGAGTCTTTGGTCTTCACACACACACACACACACACACACATACAGTGTTGCTACTGTAAGTTTATTTATATATATATATGCATATACATATATATTTTAAAATATTTATTTATTTATTTGACAGACAAAGATCACAAGTAGGCAGAGAGGCAGGCAGGGAGAGAGGAGGAAGCAGGCTCCCCGCCAAGCAGAGAGCCCGATGCGGGGTTTGATCCCAGGACCCTGGGATCATGACCTGAGCCGAAGGCAGAGGCTTTAACCCACTGAGCCACGCAGGCGCCCCTGTAAATTTTTATATTTTATATGAGTGATAATACACTAAACTTAGCATTCTGCAAATGGCTCCTTTTAAACTCAGTGTTATATTGCTAGATTTATCCATTTTTGGATGAACTGTGAGATACAGTTCATTCATTTTAATGGCCAAATTGACTTCTACTATATGAATATGCCACAAATTATATTTTTCATCTAGGAACCCTTTATATGATTATATATATTAACACTATTTCTGGTTGGGGTGTGTGTGTGTGTGTGTGTGTGTGTGTGCATGTAAACACACGTGCATGCACTATCAGTGAATATCTCCATGTCTCCTTATTTTAATTATTTTTATTTATGCAGAAGTGTAAACTTTCTTATAGAGTTACATCTGTTGATTTTTCTCTCTAATTTCTTCCATTCCTTCAAAGCATGCATTGTGTTTACTCTTTCAAAAACCTAAGACATATTTATCTTTTCTTATACTTTTTCTGTGATTTTTCTTTCTTTTTCATTTAATTTTCTGGTTTCACTTAAAACTAGGGGGAAAAGTTTGGTGGGAAGACACACCTAAATTCCCCCCAATATAATAATCTGTTTATTAAATTTTATAGTTCTTTCGTTATTACTTTTTTATCACGTTACATTTTTATTTACAATAAGATTTATTTGGGGACATTCTATTCTATCTAATTGATATCTATATTTAGTGTTACTTGGTATTTGAATCTTATTTTATTATTGTTTTAAAATATATTTTCATAGCTGACAGCCTCATTTGCTCTTCTTTCTCAAAATAGTCTTTGATACTCTTACCCATTTATATTTCTTATCAATTCTATCAAAATTTCAGTTTGCAAAAAAATTGTGTTGGTTTTTTTTCACTGGGATCAAGTTAAAACTAACCATCAATTTTGGGACAAGTGAAATTTCCTCTGTTTTACTCTTTACTCCATGGAGGTTTCTAGTTAGTTCCTTTGTCTTTTCTTCTTAGATAGTCATCTACCAAAAATATAATTTTGACTGATGAAATATTTATTCATTTTATTTTTAATCATTTTTTATAAGCCAAAATTTCCAAAATGATATTAATGTTACTGAGGACAGCTCTGTTCTGGATTTACATAAGGACATGTCTGATACATCTCTGCATGAGTTTGGATACTGACTTAAGAATGTATCCTTCTCTTCTGTGTCCTTTAATGTTTTTATAGTAACTGTTATTAAGATGATCATATTCTTGGGGTGCCTAGTGGCTCAGTTGGTTAAGCAACTGCCTTCGGCTCAGGTCATTGTCCCAGGGTCCTGGAATTGAGCCCCATGTCGGGCTCCTTGCTCAGCAGGGAGCCTGCTTCTCCCTCTTCTTCTACCTGCTACTCTGCCGGCTTGTGCTCTCTCTCTCTGTCAAGTAACTAAATAAAATAAAATAAAAAGATTTTATTTTAAAAAAGATGATCATATTCTTTATTAGTGACTCTTATTAGCATCCATTTATATCACTATGTTTAATGTAATTCTCTAAACTATGATGCCCTTAAATTTTTGGATAAATATATTTTATGGGGTTTTTTTTAAAGATTTAATTTATTTATTTGACTGAGAGAGAGATCACAAGTAGGCAGAGAGGCAGACAGACAAAGAGGGGGAAGCAGACTCCCCACTGAGCAGAGAACCTGATGTGGGGCTCGATCCCAGGACCCTGAGATCATGACCTGAGCAGAAGGCAGAGGCTTAACCCACTGAAGCCACTCAGGCACCCCTATTTTATGTGTTCTTTTTGTATTCAACATATAATGTCCAATTCTGTTTCCCAAATCCTTCCATTTTCAAAATATATAGATTTTCTGTCTGTTTCTATTTATTGGGTTTGGTACCAGTATTGTGTTTGCTTCATCAAATAATCAGGGTAGCCTTGCATGCATGTGGAGGGACATCCATCAGTGTGACAGTGTGGCTTCCTTCTGCCAGAGTAACTTATCTTATTGGTGAATTTGGGGTAGAGCAGGAACCTGCCTCCTGCCCTCCACTTGGGATCCAGACTGCCCACAGAGAACATGCTTTCTCATCTACAACTCTTGGCCACAGATTTTATGGGGCAAGTTCCATGTGGGGAGCATGTGGTAATCCACTGCTACCTGTGGAAAGTGTGGGTGATTCCAAGTCTAGGGTTTAGTTCTGAAAGATCTAAGCCACATCCTTGCTAATAAATGCTGTAATTTTTATTTCCATGTGTTTAGTTTCCTTGCCTATCTCTCAATTCTGACTTTTAGTGGGAAAGGAGTGTGTTAGATCCAGCCCATTCAAACCCCAATAGTCCAACATATGTTTAGAAGAGATTCTAAAATGAGAATAAAATGAATGAAGGAAAAACAAGATTCAAAAAATAATGGATGGTGATGGTTACACAATTCTGTGAATATGCTAAAACCACTGAAGTCTACACTTTAAATGTGTGAATTGTATGGCATGCAAATTATATTTCAATAAAGGTGGTTTTAAAAAATATAACAGCTGAAAATTTTCACAAGTAATGTAAGTCACTAATTGTTTCAGAAGTTACAGTATAAATCAACATGAAGGCATCCCCAGACATGTCATAATGAAAGAGAAACCCTTAAGACTTAGAAAAGATATTAAAAAGCTACCAGAAAGAAAGAGGGATAATCTAAAAAAAGAATGGCAATTAGGTTAGGAACTTCTCAACAGAAGCCAGAAGACAGTAGAATAGTATCTGCTAGATGCTGACAAGTAGAATTCTGTACCCAGCTAAACTATTGGGTCAAAAGTGAAGGGGAAATAAAGACCTTCTTAACCTCTCTTACCTTTCCATCTCATTCACTGTAGCACTCTGAATTCAGCAAACCCTCTGACCTAACAGGACTTCCATTCTATTCATCTGGGCACCTTTTCCCCTACCTCTCATACCCTGCTTTCTTCTCTCTCTCCACCTTACCCAGCTAAATTCCTTTATGTCATTGTCCCTTTCTTCTTAGTCCTATGTACTTGGCAAAACCATGATCCTAGGTCAACTTTCCATCTTCTCTGAGCCTACAGAAGGGAGACACAACAAATCTGACTGGCCATTTTAAATTCAAGACCACAAACCTCAAGTAAATCCTTGATGTTCCCTGGCTGACATACTGTATTTCTTATCTCTTATTGTCATATTTGACCATTTTATACCCTTTGTTCTCAAATTCTCAACACCTCTTCCCACATCCTCACTCACTGATGATCTTGCTTTCCACTTCACTGAGAAAACTGAAGCAATCAGGGGAGAATTTCCAGATTCCTAACACTACCTTTGGCCATCCTCACTGTCTAAGTCCACATATTCTCTCTTCTTACCTATTACTCTTCATAACCCAGCCTTGTTTCTATCCAAAGTCAATCTCTCCACCTGAGAACTAGGTATTATTTCTTCTTCCTTACCTAAGGCTAGTAAAGGACATCTCACCAGCAACCACTCTCTCTCTCACTACCACATCATTTCCATTAGCATATAAACATGTGTCTGTACCTTCTATCTTGAAAGAATCTTTCTTTTGACCCTACTTCCCCCATGAGCTCTACCTAGTTTCTCTGCTCATCTTTTGGCAAAATTCCTCAAAAGCATTGTCTACATTCATTTCAGTTCCTTTCCTTCCATTCTCTTTGAAATGCAGACTTTCATCAGGTTTTCATCTGCACCACTCCACTGAAAATGACCTCTTCGAATCCTCCAAATTACTAATTTCAACATATTTGTATTCCATCTCTCTGCAGCATTTAAACACAGTTGATCACTCTCTCCTGCTTGATACCCTTTCTTTACTTCGCTTCTGGGATGCTCCCCTCTCTCATTTACCTCCTACATCCCTGTTCGTTCCTCAGTCTCCTTAGCTGGTTCTTCCTATTCTCCTTGACTTCTCAATATTGGAGCAACACCAGTGATCAGCTCTTCCTCCCGTTCTCTTCTCTATCTATACTTATTCCTTCTCTATTCTCACTTAGTCACATGATTTTACATGCCATCAATATTCAACTCTTGATAAATGTCTATTTCCAGACCATATGCCTCCCCTGTGCCCCAGACTCACATATTCAACTGCCTAATAGACATCTCCACTTGGATATCCAATGAAAACCTCAAACTTAACATGTCAAAAACTGAAATTCTGACCTTCTCCCACCAACTTATTCCACTCTGGTCTTCCCTATCTCAATTGTAAGCAGTGTCATCTTTTGGTAGCTCAACCCTGTAGTCTAAAATTCTTTTCTCCTATGTTTCACATCAAAGTCCATCAAGAAATTCCATTGGCTGTACCTCAAAATAGATCTAACATCTGATCCCTTATCATTACTTGGACTGCTACCACCCGGCTCTGAGTTTCTGTCTGTCACTGGGACTCCTATAATAGCCTCCTGCCTGGTCTTCCTTCGTCATCTTTACCCTTCTGCAGTCCAGAAATTCTTTAAAAAGTAGGCCAGGCCATGTGTTTCCTCCATTCAAACCTCCACAGACCTGCAAGGCAAAAGGCTTACACCATCCCCACACCCTCCCCCACACCCCACTTTCCAACATACTATCTCCTTTCTTTTTTTTTTTCTTTTTAATTTTCTCTCCACTACAATGTGACCTCCATGAAGGCAGGGATTTTTGCCATTTTCATCTGTTTTGTTTACTGTTAAGAGTGCCTGAAACATAGAAAGCACTCAATAGAGATATATTTTTAAAGTTTTATTTTTTGTGAATAACCTCTACACCCAACATGGGGCTGAAACTCACAACCCTGAGATCAAGAATCACATGTTTTACCAATTGAGCCAGCCAAGCGCCCCCACTCAATAAATAATTGTGGATTCGAATGGAATGTGTTTAGTATAACCAGTACCAAAACTAGACAACAGAGTGAAAAGGGGAAGTATGAGTCTCAGCAGAATCAAAAATTTAAATAAAATTTTAACATTGAAGTAGATTACGATGACAAAAACCATGTGTACCTTAGCTAGACAATATAAACTAAGAGAAAGAAAGAAAAAGAAAAAAGAAAAAAACAGACAAAGCGAGCTACAGATTAGCCAGCTACTAGCAACACAGGGCCAAAGATTCTATGGCAGTGTAATCAAAAAGTCATAACTGAATTTTGCATCCTACAGGGCTCATAGCTCATTAACTATGAAAGAAGCAGAAAAACAAATCAAGGGACCAGTTTATCCTCCAGGAAGCCAGCAGACCAAATGGGTGCCAACTTGGCACCAAGTTTTGTTATAACTTGGGCAGACTCAGGGGCAGGCTTCTGCTTGGGGTCTTAGCAAAGCTAGAGTGGGAAGGAAAAGTAAACAGGAAGGGGAGGCATGGATGGGGAGCTATTAACCTAGAGGCCTGATGCAATGCAGAATTCTAGTGAAGTTTAGGCAGCAGCGGGTATGCCATGGGGTCCAATCCAGTGTGGGGTGTGGATAGAGTCAGGCAGTCAGCTCTCCCAGTGACCAGCTTATTCCCAACAGGGCCCCAACCACCGCCCAAGGTATAAGAACAGGATCCTGTTCTCAGGGTTCCTGGAAGGAACCAGGCAGGGTGTCAAACCAACCAAATGGGTGGAAGGCAAGACTCCAGTCCAGGGGTTGGGAGGGGCTGTGGGTGACCGGGATGAACATGGCGATGGCCAAGAAGTCTAGCTGTGGAAAGTGACCAATATAGTGTGGTATATGGAAGATATTGGAGGTGGGAAGGAGAGGACAGAGGACACAGCTTTACATATCTGGCACTTGTTTTTTAATATCTTATTTTTTTCAAGGGGAGATGTCTCTCTAGCTCCTATAGAACGTTTACAGTCCCTACCTAAGTTTTGCATTCCCCATGGCACCCTAGCTGGGCCCCTCAGAATACCCAATAAGCCTTTGTAATTTATAATTGGGCCCCGTTCTCTGAATAAAGAGACTTTCCACAGTGCAGAATTTACATCCACACAGTTCTCCCAACACTTGCTTTCTTCCCAGCCCCAGATTGCCCCCAGGGCAGGACCGTGAGATTCACGGGACATCTGAACTCTGCCCAAACACTGTTTAACCCCATGGCTACCCCTCTGACTGCGCTGACCTTTGGGGTGGGGGGAGGCAAGAAATCCACCCTTCCTTTACTCCTCGTTATCCCACCCTGTCACCTCCGTTTTCTACAAAACACATGTACATTTGAAAGAAAAAAAAGAAAGAAAAAAAAAGTCTTTCATCTGGGATGTGTTTTCTTTACCAGAGCAACTGTGGGGGAGGGAGCGGGCGGGGAAGGGGGTACCAATGTGCCCAGCAGCAGGAGCACCTACAAAAACAATCCTTACTTGGTGAGGCACGGAGGGAAAATCTTACTAAGGAAAAGTGTCTTGCAACTCCGGGAAGGCTGGGCCGCTCACCAAGGGCAGTCCCGGGCGGCGTAGGAGAGCGCGGGGATGAAGGGAAAAGTGATGGAGAGGGGGGAAGGGCAGGGGGAGGGGGCGGGGGCGATCCGGAGCAATTCAATGGCGCTTTGATTTAACAACTCCAAGCCCTTTGAAAACATTTTGCCAAGAAAAGCTTGCCATCAACACGTATAATCTCTTATCAGAGGCCCCTGAAAGCCCGGGCCCTGGGGTTAATTCCCCCATCGCAATGAGTTTGAATCAGCTCTAAACCCGCCGTGACATGAAAGCGCCCGAGCTTCGGGCCGCACAGAACCCACTGCGATCCGCCGACCGGGGAGGATTACGGGGCCCGTTCCGCGGCGAGCTCGCCGGCGGGACGGGCAGGCTCAAAAGAAAAAGAATAATTAGGGATAATTGCTTGTGTCCAAACACAAGCATTAAGGCCCCCTGTTCCCCTTTGGGACTTTGTGAGCCAGAATGAAAGAGACACCCCCTGTTTTGACAGCTGGACCAGCGGCCTGGATCCGTGACCGAGAGGGGAAGCGCTCCCGGCTGCCGGGATCGCGGCCGAGCCGGGCCGCGGGTGGGCAGGCGACCGCCTGGGCGGAGTCCACGCACGGGGCCTCACTGTCGCGCTCAGCCCTCCCGGCGCTTGGGGGCGCGGGGAGCGGGTTGTCTCCCCCGCAACTGCAGCACCCGCGGCCTCGGAAACCTGCAGCCCGCCAGACGCCCGCGGCGGGCTTGCGGTGGCCGAAGCCCGCGCGCAGCGCCCCGCCTCGGGTTGGCGGAACCTGGGGCCCGAACCTGGCGCCCGGGCCGCCTGAGACACCCAGGCAGCCGCACCGCCCCGTCGTTACTCTACTAAGTTTGCACACCGAGCCCCACGTGGTCTCTTGAGACCCACCACCGCTCACAAACGGGACTATCCCATCTCACCTCGCTCAGCGTGGGGCGGCAGGAGCCTCATTTGGAGACACCCGAGTCCCCGGGGTGGTCCTTGCCACAACCGGCTGCGCCCTTAAAGCTAGGGCCCGTGTTTAGGAGGCCTCCTTTTGTGGCTTGGAAGTAACGGAATGGAACGCAACGAGGGAAACGGGCTCAATGTATGCCCGTTGCATCAGGGCCCACAGTCCTGAGACTACCTTGATGTTGGGGTTTGGGGCCAGGGCTTTCCGGAAAGGAGAACTGCATAGGCCTCGGCCACCAAATTCCAGGGGCCCGAACTTTCTAGAAGTTTGGCCAGTTTCTCCTGCGAAGTCCAGTAAACCACAGTACCAGAGAAGGCCAGGCCAGGCCTGGAGGAATCCTTCAAGGAGAGGGGTGGGTACTGGGGGGCAAAAGGTGGTTCCTGCCAGCACGATGCCAGCTCCTAAGGCGAGGGGAGGGGAGAGAGGGAGGTGGAGAAAGGAGAGAACCTGACGTAAATATGACCACCCGGAACACCTGGACCACCCAGGCCGAAGCTTCGAACTGCGTGGCCAACTGGCTAGAAAGTCCGGGAGCCGGCTGTGGATCTTCCAGAAAGCCTGTCTTACAGAGAACCACGAACTGGGGTCTCTCAGGGCAGCTGGCAACCCTGCCGCCCGCAGAGTCCACACCCACGCCGCCCCCAGTTGCTCCGCCTGTGCTCCCCGCTTCCAAATACGGATCATATGCGGGACTGGGGGAAGAGTGGGGAAGCTGCGCTGCGGACACGCGGGCATGAGTGATTAATTAAAGGGAAACCACATCCGACAAGAAAAGAGTTTTCTGAAAGAAGCCGAGTCTGAGAGGAGCTCCCGACCCTGCAGCTGTGGCCCAGACGGATCCACCAGCTGCCAGGCCCTCCCCACGCAGCAGAGGACACGCGCTGGGGCCTGCTGCTCTAGAGGAGAGGATCTGGCATGTGAAAACGGTGTGCCTTAAAAAAAACAACAACAACCCTCAAGGTTAAATGTTTTTCCGGTTAAGGCCTGAGGAAAGTGGCTGGGGTGACCTCTGGGCTTCTCTCTGGATCACTGTGGCCACCTGGGTTCTCCGCAGGGGCGTTAGACATAGTACCCACCCCACAGGGATCAGCTAAACTCACTCAGGTTCTGATTCTATACAGCAGAAACCAAGTTTAGCAAGCCAAGCACAGCCAGCTTTGACTCTAGACATGACTGCAATGGAGACAAAGATTTTAGATCAGTAAGTTTACTAGGCAAGCAAAACGCGAGCTTGCTCACATTTTTCTCTTTCCTTCCATCCCTATGATTTTGGGAAAATCCTATGAGAGCAACGTTGCTAACAAATAGAGAAAGAATGTTATTTGCTGAATATCTATTTTCATTTTTTATTAAAATACCCTCGGCCTGTTGAGGATTAAATACAAAATACAGCCTAAAACTGTAGGTACCTTTCTAAATTTTCTAATTATAGGTTTCTTTTTTTTTTTTAAGATTTTATTTATTTATTTATTTGACAGACAGAGATCACAAGTAGGCAGAGAGGCAGGCAGAGAGAGAGGAAGAAGCAGGCTCCCTGCGGAGCAGAGAGCCCTATGTGGGGCTCGATCCCAGGACCCTGAGATCATAACCTGAGCGGAAGGCAGAGGCTTTAACCCACTGAGCCACCCAGGCACCCCTAATTATAGGTTTCTGATAATTTCCTTGGTCAGACGATAGTTGGGAAGATTCTAGATGAGGAAAAGTGTTGTGTTCCTTTGCCATATAAGAATGACCTCTCCCACCTCTCCCGCTACCTCCTCCCCCAGAAAGTCAGGAAATTTAAAAGCCTGAATTGCAAAGTACTGGACCCTTTCCTTGCATAGCAATGGGAAGTTCTCTGAATTTGCAGACTGCCATCACATTTTTTTTTCATGGAGGCCTCAGGTTTAGAGCCAATCCGTGCTTTATTTATTTGTTCTAGAAGTCGGTGCGTGTAATATTCTGATGACAGCAAGGGAGACCTTCCTGCTCCTTTCTGGTGATTCCGAAATCCTCCCTCTTCTCTCTCCGGCTACTTAATCAGGCTGCCCTGAAGAGAAGCCTTTGGCTGAGGGTATTGTGTGGTTTTTTTTAAAAGATTTTATTTATTTATTTGACAGAGATTACAAGTAGGCAAGAGAGGCAGGCAGGGAGAGAGAGGAGGAAGCAGGCTCTCCGCGGAGCAGAGAGCCCGATGTGGGGCTCGATCCCAGGACCCTGGGATCATGACCTGAGCCGAAAGCAGAGGCTTTAACCTACTGAGCCACCCAGGCGCCCCTATTGTTTTGTTTTTGAGATTTAATACTGCTTACACTTCATCACACCACACTGGTTTCAACAACATATAAAAGCTATGGTATTTAATATTCAGTTTCAGAACCTTGGCCAAAAGATGAGATTATTATACTTAGAAACTACAATTGATGCTTAATAAGAACTTCCGTCGAATCTACACTTCCTTGGAATTGTAACACTTTTGCTTATGCGGCGGTGTGGGCGCGTTTCCCCAGTGGGCTCAAAATACGCGAGACAATCCGAGAAAGGAGGTGTGAAAATGACGTAATACGTCTGAGTTTCCGCGCCGCGTGAGTCAGCTCGGCGTTTCGGCGTTGCTCGTTGGCTACGCCTTCTGGGCGCGCCCGGAGCGCGGTGCGGGTGGCGAGCGGTTGGGCCCGGCCGGCGACGGCGAGGCGGGTGGCCGCCGCCTCCGGGAGCGCGGGAGAACTTTAACCCGCCCAGTTCGGAGTTCAGAATTGCTAGCGTCCCCTCCCCGGGCTTGAGAAGAGGGAGAGCAGGGAAGAACAGTGAAGGACTCGGTGCCTAACCTTGAGTTTTACGATACATTCACTTAGGGGTTCGAAACATACTAGTTTTGCTCCACAAGTCGCCGCTAGGGCGGCCACCGAACCCCTCCGGCCCCCGTGGAGGCTAGCTAGTGCTACGTTGCGCGGGGTCCGGTGGGGACCATCCGCGTCATCACGAATGTCCTCCAGCTTAGGGCTTTTTTGGAAAGTCTCTCTCTGAAGGTCTGAGTGGAGAGACCCGGGCCTCCAGCCAGGAGCCAGCGGCTCCCCCACCCCACCCCCCCTTGTGACCCCATGAGAGCGCTGCGCGGACCAGCGCCCGGAGGTCTGTGAGGACCGCGTGGGAGGCCGCGCCCCGCAGTCTCGGTCTCCCAGCGCGGGTCGGGACCCGCTGCAGTTGCTCTTGTACCCCACGAGTCGCGGCGAGAAGGGCGCAATGTCAAGATCGTACTTCCAGCGGAGCCGGCGAGCCAGGGCCTGCTCCCGCCTCCCGCTGGGGAGGCGCCGGGCCCAGTGGGCTCCAGGGCCCCGCCGAGGGCGCGCTTCTCGGGATTCGCGCCGCACGGTCGGCCGGGGGGTTGGGAGAGAGGGCAGCAAACAAGATCTTTCTCCGGATGGGAAGCCCCCTTTCGCGCCCAAGCCGGTCGGGTAAACAGGCCACTCGAACGTTCCATGGAACTGGAAGCCCGGGGACATTGCTGGCAGCCGCCTGCGCCGGCCAAAGGGGTGAGTTCCAGTTTTAAAGCAAATCTCAAGTCTAGTGGTTTAGCTGATGAACTCAGCTTCTACTTTTTTTTTTTTTTTAAGATTTTATTTATTTATTTGACAGAGATTACAAGTAGGCAGAGAGGCAGGCAGGGAGAGAGAGGAGGCAGGCTCTCCGCCGAGCAGAGAGCCCCATGTGGGGCTCGATCCCAGGACTCTGGGATCATGACCTGAGCCGAAAGCAGAGGCTTTAACCCACTGAGCCACCCAGGCGCCCCTCAGCTTCTACTTTTAAGAAGCAAATAAAAATTCAGATGGAAAAGACTAAAGGAGTCCCCCTCTTTCTCCAAAGAGCTGCTCACACCGGGTCCTTCACACTGCCTGCACTACTACGGCGACGAGACATTTCTTTTGTGGGTTAAGTTAAAATAAATCTCAACCAAAGCTATAATTGAAAAATAAATAGAGATATTTTTGCCACTGCCCTTCTGCACATTATATGTTTGTGGCTGGTATCTATCAGTCTGTGCATAGATAGAGGCATGTGTATATATCTGCTGGAGTGCACACTGTGGGCTTAAATTTGCATTCTAAAACTCAGCAAAAATAGTTGTGGATCCCATCACATGTGCTGTGCTTGAGCATGCTGGCCTTCCCAAAGACCAATCAAAACGCTGTTTTTCTTTTATTTAGAATCTCCAAAACAGGAGCAAACTGTGTTTTTAGATGAAGCTACTCTACATGTGAAAAAATGATGTCCATACTTGTATTTACAATGAAATGTTTAAAATTCATTTATTTCTCTAAGCTGACTTCCGGGTATTGGGCAGGGGGTTGGGTTTGTCTTCTTGCAGGGGCCTTTAGGGCAAGTCAGTTCTTGGCTCCTAGAGTAGTGCCTGATACTGTAAAACACTACATTTGGGCAGATTTACACAGAACAGAAGCTTTATTCTCACCCTTCAAATTCCAGCGGAACAGCTTTAGGGGTTTTTCTATGTTCCAGACAGCCTGACTGTTTTTCCAGGTTAAATGGTTGAGCCTTAGCCTATAGTAGCTCAGCTAAAATCATGACATTATTGGGCACAGAAATGAGATGTGTTATCAGGTGAGTGTGTGTGTGTGTGTCCACATTGTGGAACAAAGACATTTTTAAAGATACAGGTACAATAACCTTGATGAAACAGTGCATATATATATATATATATATATATATATATATTTATTTATTTATATGATAAAAACTTGGAAATGAGATTTACATGTAAGAAAGACATGTTTTATGTGTAGTCCTTTACTTGAAACTGTCTTCACACAGTTTTTTTTAACCCCTAAACAATGTTTTTGTGAAGACAAGCAATAGGGGAAGACAGTATCAAGATCATTTTTCCAGACCCTGTCTGAGTGAAACTGATTCCTTCGCACTGAGGCAGGCATGATTTTCCTCTAACTTGAAAATAAGTGACTACTATTGACATTGGTAGAAAAGCCACTCAGAAAACTGCTTTCCCCCTCTGCTAATGAAGAGTATATTGTATTTCAACCAAATGAACCCCAGAATTCTTTAACTGGGACTGCCAGGTATATCACCATTAATAAATAGCATGTAAGTGCTATTTTGGGAGATGGGAAGCTCCTCTGGTAGGTCCTGGGTGTGCAGAGTTATGCTTATAACAACACAGATACACTTCAGGACACAAACTGTGAGAGAAGATTCAAGTCAAGTACATATGTACATTTTGCAAAAGCAAAAGAAATTTGCATTATCAGAGTTAGAACAGAGACTAGACTAAAAATAATGCTCCCTGCTGCTAAATCCATTTGTAGCTGGTAAGGTCACTTAGAACTTCTCTTCCATATACATTTAGTCGCATGTTTATGAGGTTTGGTGCAACTATGACATGTACCTTCAAAGCACACAAGAAACCTGAAATAGTTAAGTTACCCCCTAGATCTCTCTTCCCCTACAGGTCGTGCTTATGGAGAATAGTGGAAAGTACAATGTTCTGAGTTAAACAAATATTTAATTTGCTCCATATCCAAGACAAATCAGATTTCAAGCCAACATATGGGCTCCAGCTTAGGGCCGGGGTGAATGATCCGTGTGGTCATTGTCAGAGGTTTTGGCTGGGCTAAAAAGACTCTGGGTCATCCACCTTCCCAAGGAATGGGGAGAGACTGAGTTCTTCATTCTAGGACCCATCTAGGACCCAGGGTTAAAGTTCCCTGAAGCAGGCCCAATGGTTGATGCATATTTAGAATTTAGCTTATTTGTCTGACTGAGTTCCTTTAGGGTAGGCACAATGACTTACTGATTTAGGGTTCCCCATACTTAGCACCGTGCCTGGGACATGGTAAATACTTGATATGGATCGGATAAATCACTTCAGTTTTTCAGTTCCTGGGAAAGAAGCTCTCTTTCATCAGAGTCTTTGGGTCTTTAGGGGCCTCCAGAACATCTAGATACATGCTCTGCTATCATAGCTATGAGCCACACGTGACCACGGGTGCTTGAAATGTGGCTCGTCCAATGGAGAAGTAGTGTTAAGTGTAAAATACATATTAGATTTTGAAGACTTAGTATGAAAAAAAAAGAATACAAGGTATCTCATTAACAATTGTTGTATTGATTCTATAATGCTATAAAGCTTTAGGTATATTGTGGTAATTAAAATAGAGTTGTGGTAGACTATTTTTAAGATGATTCTCAATAACCTATACATGTAATTCCCTCCCCAAGAATGTAGACTGGACTTAATAGGTCAATGCTAACAAATGAAAAATAGCAGGAGTAATAGAATATAACTTCCAAGATGAGATTTCAAAGTCTACAAAACACAGCTTCTATCTCGGGCTCTCTTTCTCCCCTACATTAGCTTGCTCCCTCTCCTCTGTTTAGAGCCCTGTCACCAATAATGGACATGCTGAAGATGCCAAATGGAGATGAGAGGCCCTGGAGGTTGAGAAGTCACATGGAGGAGAACTGAGGCATGTCAGCCAACAGCCAGCACCGAGGGCCGGCCATGTGAGTAACACTTTTTGGAAACAGACCCTCTGGCCCCAGTCAGTGTAGCCCAGCCAATAGCTTGACTGCCAACTTAGGGAGTAACCCTAAGCCAAAAATGATCCAGCTAAGTCACCCATGCACAGCAACTATAAGAGAGTAAATGTCTGTTTCAAGCTAAGTTTGGGAGTAATTTGTTACACAGCAATAAATAACCAATACACAATTATGAAAATTTCAGTTTTTACTTTTTACAGTGTGGCTCCCTGGGTGGCTTATTTGGGTGAGTGTCTGACTCTTGATTTTTGGCTCAGGTCACAGTCTCAGGGTTGTGAGATCAAGCCTTCATGGAGCCTTAAGATTCTGTCTCTCGGGGCACCTGGGTGACTCAGTGGGTTAAAGCCCCTGCCTTCAGCTTAGGTCATGATCCCAGGGTTCTGGGATAGAGCCCCACATCGGGCTCTCTGCTCTGCAGGGAGCCTGCTTCCTCCTCTCTCTCTTCCTGCCTCTCTGCCTACTTGTGATCTCTGTCTGTCAAATAAATAAATAAAATCTTTAAAAAAAAAAGATTCTGTCTCTCCTCCCTCTGCCCGCCCCCCCCCCACCACTAGTGCTCTCGTTTTCTCTCTTTCTCTCCCTCCCGCTCTTTAAAAAAGCAATGTGACTACCAGAACATTTTAAATAGCATGTGTGGCTCACATTGTATTTCCTTTGGACAACACTGGGCTCTGTGGCTCAGATGGGAGACAAGTGCTTTATGTTTAATTTAGGACTCTAGGGAGCTGGACTCTAATTTATGATCTAGAAAACCATGAACTATTTAGGTGTAAATCTTACAAAATATGTTAAAATCTATAACTCCTTAGCTAAACCAATTTGTGATATTTCCTTATTAAACAACTGTGGATTGAGAGTCAAGAGTTACTCTATTTCCAGTTTAGCCCCTACATAGCTGGAAACTGTATCCAGAGAAACTACGTTCATGGGACTCCAGCTCTAACATTCTGATTCAACAACTGCTCACTTCAGCGTTTTCTTGCTGCAGGGAGCAATGGTGATGCTGGTGATTGCAAGTTCAGCGTTTCTTGTGGTATCCAACCAACATCACCCCTTCCACTTATCTGAAATAGCAAAGAGTGTGGCAAGTAGATCAATATAAGTAGACAATCTGAGACAAAGGAGCAGTCTCCAGCACACCCCCTAATTGCTCCCACAGTCCTCTGCGCCCCTCCACAGCCTTTCTTGGAATCCTTACGTTTCTGGTCATCACCACTCCTGAATTCAACTACACAGAAAACTGTTTTCATTTAGGAGTTTTGTAGCTAAGCTGGGAGTTGGGAAGAAATGAAGAACTTAGCTTTCTATTTATTTGTATTTGCAGAACCACAGAGAGCCAAGGTGATAATTAGAAAAACATTTTAGAAAACTGTATTTTCTATTGGATTGTATTTTTCTAATACAGTGACAAGTTCTTATAAGTCTTCAATGGCTAAACATACCAATTTCCATCTTTTGACCAGACGGCTACTCATTCGAATCTCTTTTGCTCTACAAATGATTATGGAATAAGAGCATGTTACAAAATGAACATCATCTTTTGTGCTTTTCTTCTACACTTAAGAAATTCTCTCCTTATGTCTTAAAGACACTTTATTTTGACAGCATGATTGCAGATATAATTAATACGTAGCACTTCGAAGGGGAATGATTTCCATAGTAACATTTTGACCAAAAGTAGATGGTCTTTTAAAAGGCTATCACTGATGGTTCCAGTCACTTAAAGGTGACCCCTGGTGAACGTTGTTGAAAATATTCCAACTTTGGATTTATTGGGTGATTAAGCGAAGGGCAAGGATTGGCTACACAGGCCACCATTCCATAAACGCTAGTGGATAGTGGCTGCTCTGAAATTTTGTATCAAAAAGCCAAACAGGTTACTAGTGTATAAATCAGCATTACTTGGGCAGTTGACAGGTATTGTTTTATTATATTTATTTCTATGAGGTCTTTAATTTCCAAATTTTTATAACACTATTTTCATGGATTTGAGATTTTCCTTTGGAGATGAATTTTAATCCTATGAGGGAATGGTAAAGTGATGTCACTGATACTGAGACAAAAATCAGAGCTTTATGTTAAGTGATGATTTCAATTCTAGATTTTGGTTTTCAATTTTATAAATCTGCATCATTTTTCCTAAAAAAATGTTAATGTTCTTCTAAGTACACAAAAGAAGAAAATCAGCCATTTCAGATGATACCAAAGCTTTTCCAAGTTTTCAAAATAACAGGATTAGAATCGTGTGTGTGCTATTCTGTTTTCCATAGGCACTGACCCAGACATTGCTTCACAGAACTAAGCAAGTTGGCTTTCAAAACATACTGAACAGATGCTTCTGATAACTTTCTGAAACAAGTCATAACAGCACAGTATGTTAGAGTGGGCTTATTTAAATGAAGGTCTAAGAAGTGATGGTTCTTGGTTTTTCATTTTTATTCTCATTTATTCTCATTTTAAAACCAATTTTCTGTGCTTTAACATTTAATATTAAGCAATATCCATCCAACTTTTGGAGAGCTTTTTTTTCACATTTGCAGGCACAACATAAAAAAAATTTTTTTTTAAATAAAGAAAGCTGTTACTTTACCAGTGAAATTCTCTTACTTTCTTCAAGAAATGATGATTTACATTATAAGGGTTTAGAACCTGGAATTTTGTATCTTCCACTCTTAGAAATCAGTCAAACCATTTTCAGGCCTTTGCCTCCTCTTTAATCCTCCTTCTCCACCCTTCAACCTCCTCATCCACCCACTAGACCATCTCCCATGTAGACCATCTCCCATCCTTCCCCAGCCACACACAATCTCGTTATTCTTCATTCTCTCTAACTCTCTCTCTCTGAGCCAGACCCTCTATCTTTGGTGATTGTGCAACTTCAGCAGACCTGTTCCTGTTCCTGAGCCTCAGCCTAACCCGGCCTCTGTGAATAATCCTGTTCCTTCCCCCACCACTCCCCAACCACATTCAGCTGCGTGATAGGATGCTCTCTTCCTCTCTACCTTGCCAGATGCCAAAGAGGACTCACAAGGAGCTTGCCAGACAGACCCAGTTTTAGCGAAGGAAAGTGCTTACAAAGCAAGGAAAGGAAGAAGCAGTTCTTCTCAGGAATTAAATTAATGTTAAAAAGAAGGAAGAGAGTTGACAAGCAGTTTTCAGGGTGTGCATGATGCTTCCAGTTGTCTTTCTGAAAGCCTTGCCTGCTGGTGCCCCAGTGTCCCCAAGGCACTCCCACATAATCTGCTGTCACCAGCCATGCAAATATTTTTTGAAATTGCAATTCAAACCCAGACTCACAAACAGGTGCCTTTTAGTGCAATCAGGATAAAATACACATGTGGCTATTATTCTCCTGCTTTGAAAAGGTGACAAAGGGCATAAGGGACTATCAGGTGAGGCCATCCCATCCTTGGGTAAATTGCCACGAGCCCCTTTGTGGATCCAGACCCTCCCTTTGTTTGAGATCCAATATGTGATCCTGCAGATGACTGACAAGGGCAGACTTGTAACAACATTATTTCAGGAGGATAATAACCAGCCATCATAAATTCCTTTTTTAATAGTTTATTGCAGGTTGTAGGCTATTAACCATGACTTTATTTTACAGCACCAAAGAAAGTAGTTCCTTCTTGCTGCTAGTCTCTAAAACCACTGTAAGACATTATAGTACCCTCAGAGAAAACCTGGCCTTTCATGAAATGAATCATAAATAGCTGAGTTAAGAGAACCACTGTTAAAGAGGAAAAGCGAGGAAGGGAAGAGAAAAAGAAATATCTGCCTGAGATACAAAAGAGGTGTTCTGGGAGCTCCTTCCTATACAAATAAAATTGGAACCCAACTTTCATAGCCACACTTCTAAGTCTTACTTCCCTGGGTGATAAAGGAAACTGAACAAAGAAATCTCTAAAAGCTTTAACCATAACTATGTAGGAAAATGAAAATGAGTTAGGGAGTAGCTCATTCTGAGATTTGAATGAGGAGTGCCTGGTTCCGTTTCATTTTGTGTTCTGTTGGGGGTACACCATTTCATGACTAATTCCTTGCAGTAAAAGAGAGACATTACAGTTTTCATTAAAAATCTCATGTTTTCTCGGGAAACATCTTGACTTCAAGGCACGCTACAAGAAGTCTTCACCACTGTGAGATCTCATAGTTTCAGACCACACAGCAGTACCTGTGCTGTCAGTGGCCATCATGAAATAGAAAATAACTTTATAGACATTGAATTAGAGGAGACAGTTTATAAGAGCATGTAGATCTCTTTTTTTTTTTTCCATTAAAAATCTGTTGGCTTTCTTTGGAAAAATATAGAAGCTCTGAAGTATCTTTTTTTTAAAAAATATTTTATTTATTTGACAGAGATCACAAGGAGGCAGAGAGGCAGGCAGAGAGAGAGGAGGAAGCAGGCTCCCTGCTGAGCAGAGAGCCCAATGCGGGGCTCGATCCCAGGACTCTGGGATCATGACCTGAGCCGAAGGCAGAGGCTTTAACCCACCGAGCCGCCCAGGCGCCCCTGAAGTATCTTTTTGAAAAACAATTCTTGTGAAACACACATAGAGTTAAAGCCATGCAAGTCAGGTACATATGTGACTAATCATATTTTTGATATATCTCTCTGCCTAATCATTAACTTGAAATGCCATATAAGAATTTGTAATCCACAGTAAATTATTTCACAGAAATAATTTAAGAGGGCTGCTAATGTGAAACATTCTAGTTTCCACCAGCAGTTTGCTGCCAAATGTTGTGGGAAAAAAAAGGAATCCCAGATATAAGTTGACATAAATTATAGTGAATATAAATCTCTAATGATCAGGTGGCAGTTAGAGATTATTGCACTTAGAAGATAGGGAAAAAACATATTATACACCATAAAATCTTTCCAGGGTCCATTTTACATATTAGGAAACTTGATCCTTAAAAATCCCCCCAAAGCCTTTTAACTTCTTTGTTTAATGCCCTAGACTCAGTGTTGTACATTTCAAAATATATTGTAATAGTTGAGTTTATTGAGCATAGGAAATAGAGGGGGAAATCATATTTTAATTACCAGAGAGACTGTCTAAGCTTATTTTTAAAATGTTAGAAAATTTTAGCTTTCAAACTAAAACCTTTCACTTTTTTCAAATGTTCTTCTCATAGTATCCTTTTTGCAGAAAAAAAATCCGAATAACTCCAAATGATAATTATCCAAGTAATAGTTATGAGAGTTTCCCCCCCTTTCAGATTCCTAGGTTTTCTGCAACGCTGAAAACATTTGAGTGGAAATAATGTTCAGATTATAAAAAGCAGCAGCACATGAGTGAAATCAGGCAGAATTGGCCTGACAGGGGGGTCAGAAAAAAGAAACAGTGACATGCAGCCACTCAAATGGCAACATTATTCAGGTAGAAATCCATAATTAGCTGAATTTTTTTTTTAGTTTAAAGGATTACTATAAAGCACAGCAGGAAAATAGTAAGTCTGGTTGAGAAAATTAATGCCCTTTCCAAATCTTCATCCTTTCCTTCAAGATGTGACTCCAAAGAAAGACAATTACGTCAAAGAAGGTTAGAGGCCTAATTCTGAACACTGCCTTTTAAGCACATTCTAGAGACCTATTAGACATCATGTAAACTGTAGACAGCAGTGTTTCTACCACCCCAATACTAAACATCTGTACGCCAGCTTCTTGAGAGTAGAAATGGAGACATATGCATTTAACATATTCCAAGAGTATAGTCACAAGGGAAAATCTACCTTTCACCATATATGGCCATTGTGCAACTCTATCCAAGAACTCGATGCAGATATTTATGTAATATCTCCACTCCTTCTCCCTGTAGGTTGGCAGAGGTTTAAGGAAATTCTTTGGGGAGGCCCCTGCAAAGTCAGTCTTCTAAAATATGAATGGTGTTGATGGGAAAAGCTGACGTACTTTTTTGAGCATGAATTGGACTCTCACCACGTGGGTATGTCAGAGAATTTCTTATCAATCTTTCTAAAAATATCAATAGGTATAAAACTTATAGTTGTGATGCATACGAGACATTTCATTTGTGCCAGAGTTTTTTGCTTGCTTGCTTTGCTTTTGGTAAGGTGTGATCTTGGCCCATTTGTTTGGGGAATATCTTACTATGCACTCAGATTCTAGTAATGGAAAAGAAGAGCCACGGGATAAGGTGAACACTGGGTGGCATTTTGTAAGTCAATTTAAGTGACTTTGGGAAATTGTCCCACATGGCTAGCTTAACACCTTGCTGATTATTAAGGAGGGGAAATACAAATAAAGGGCAGAGCTGCAATAGTGGTATTCCAAAGGAGACTGAGTGTTAGAAAGTACACAAATTTTTTCATAAGTGTTATTTGCTTAATTAAATCAGTATAAAATGAGCATGCTTGAGGACAGGGTATTTAATAAACATAGAGCAGATGTGATAATGCAGTCACATAACAAACTATGATATTTTACCACAGAACTTTATTTTTTATTTTTTAAAGATTTTATTTATTTATTAAAGGTTTTATTTATTTATTTGACAGAAAGAGAGATCACAAGTAGGCAGAGAGGCAGGCAGAGAGAGGGGGGGAAGCAGGCTCCCTGCTGAGCAGAGACCCACCCCCAAGTGGGGTTCATTCCCAGGACCCTGAGACCATGACCTGAGCTGAAGGCAGAGGCTTAACCCACTGAGTCACCAGGCGCCCCAAGATTTTATTTATTTATTTGACACACAGAGAGAACACAAACAGGCAAAGAGGCAGGCAGAGGGAGAGAAAGAAGCAGACTCCCCTCTGAGCAGGGAGCCCCTTGTGGTGGTCAATCCCAGGACCCTGAGATCATGACCTGAGCCGAAGGCAGGGGCTTAACCGACCAGGCCACCCATGCACCCCTAGTACAGAACTTTAATGGTACATCAGAAAGACTGGATTCTAATTCTACTTTGCTCTTTACTGGCTTTCTGACTGTGGCTAAGTTCCTCATCAGAAAGTAATGGAGATGATCATACTGTACATCCTTACCTCACAGTTCCTATGAACATCAAATAAGAGAACAAATACAAAATTGCTTTGAAAACTGTTAAACACTCAAAGCACAAGATACTATTATTACCATATTCTCCACCACCCTGCAATAATAGAATGCCATTTTCATGTCACTGCTAATGGAGGACTCCCACTGGGTTTTCTTTTGAAAAATCAAAAGAAGGCCATTGCCTCCACTGCTGCTCCCTGGAAGGGGCCCTCTGAGCATGCAGGAAGCCTCCTGGCTCACTGAGCATCACCCACTGCTCTGGATGGACACTCTGTGTCCAGGGTGCTCTCCAGGAGGAGGGGCAGCATACTTGTGCCCACAGAGAGGGCATGGCTCTGCAAATCGTCTTCCACCTGCCTGTCTCCCACATGGGTTAATATAAAAAATCCTCTCAAACTTTCAGCATCAGAATATATGTTCTGATGATAGAGAAGTTTCAAATTGCCATCGCTGCCTTGGCCTATTCTCTCTTTATCCAACAGTAGTGGATTTACTGCTTCTCTACTCTGCTCACCCTTCCTGCAAAATATATTATGTATTATATATATATATATATATTATATTTAAAATGTGTTCAGTAAATTGTTACCTAGTAGTGATTTTAACCACGGGGTCCTAGGGGCGGGGTGGGGGGGGGAAGGCCTTAAAAATGTTAATTATCTGGAGCATAGAGCTTAACATTCTGGACTCCAAGATGGTATTTAAGCCTATTTAGATTTTCTCCAAATTCTTTAAGGCTAATGCAACTTCTGAATGTATCTAGTAATCTCTAATTATTTGTGGAAATGGTAGATGTGAGAAGACCAGATTAAATCCACAGATAATCCCAAAATCTCATTTTAGCCAACAGTGTGGCTCTTTTCCCACCAAGCCCAGCACTCGAAGGATCATAAGTAGAGCAGGAGTTTCAAGCTCCCTATTCTCCTGCCCACCCTCTGATGGAGATGTTAATGAATTAACCAAACTGCTGGAAAAGAAGCCAGGAGAAAGGAAACTGAAAAATCAGGAGCCTGAGCCATGGCCAAGGTAGAAAAGCAGACACTGAGGAGCTGGAAGGCCCTGGAGTCCTAGCATAAAGGAGCAATCCACAGAGCCACACCCTGGGAGCACTGGGCTGCAGTTTCCAGGAGTAAGGGCCATGCTATTTGGCGGTGCTGCTACACTCTGGACCATGCTCTCTGCCCAGTGTGACCAACTGTGTGTTCACCCAGGGTGAACAAGACCAAGCTATAATCAGAAGCCTGGTTTCCTGACTCATAGTAAGAAGGACCAGGCAGGGGACGCCTGGGTGGCTCAGTTGGTTAAGCGGCTGCTTCGGCTCAGGTCATGATCCCAGCGTCCTGGGATCGAGTCCCGAATTGGGCTCCTTGCTCAGCGGGGGGCCTGCTTCTCCCTCTGCCTCTGCCTGCCACTCTGTCTGCCTGTGCTCACTCTCTCTGTCAAATAAATAAAAATCTTAAAAAAAAAAAAAAAAAAAGAAGGACCAGGCAGTGGACTGATCCAAGCGCTCTCTCCTCACTTGAACAGAATTTGCTAACAGGATGAGGAAAGGAAGAGGAAACAAAGACTGTTTTTAGGACCATTTTGTAAATCCCATTGGCTTACATTTTATTGGTTTCCCCTCTTGGCGCTTTCTGGTTTTTCTGCATGGAGGAGCTACGGCTGGCCAAAACAGAACAAGGAGGGGTGACCAATTAGATGTAAAAAGCTGGCTCTTGAATTTCAACTCTCTGAACCACAGAGCTCAGGATTAGCATAATTGATTCATGTTCTGAATTATGTCCCTTCGGCCCACGCCACCTCCAGGACTCGATATCTGCAACCCGAGGGTAATGCCCAGACGCCGGAGGCTGGGAGGGCGGATGTGGACCTTGGCAAAGAAGGGACGCAGGGACCTTCCCGCGGAGGCTGCCGTGATTGCCCCTGGCTCTCCGCGGCTGCGGGGCCCCTCGGGCCGGCACAGTCCTCCCGCTCCCGAGCGTCCCTCGCGCGGGCCCGGGCAGCGGCGGGAAGGAGCGGCGCATCCAGAGCTGCCGCGGGGAGAGCCGGGTGTGGAGGCGCCTGGCGGCGGGGGTCTCGGGCCGAGCTCTCCCCGAGGGGCGGTTTCCGCAGCGCTCCGCGCTCGCCAGGGTCCCGGCCGCCCGCGCCCCCGCCTCCCCTCACCCTCACCCGCGCGCGCCGCTGGCTCCTCGGCCACTGTCCTTAGTCCTTCTTTCCTGCCCCCCTGCGGCTATCGGGGGGAAAGCAGCGCGACCTCTCGGTCGTGGCTGCCAGGGCCGCCGGCGCTGCCACTTGGACAGTGGGTACCTGGGTCCTGCGTGCACGCCCTGCACTTGGGTGGGAGGGAAGGGCTGCGCTTCGAGGGGGGACAGGGGTGATGCCGCGCATGTGACATGGGGCGATGTCCCATGCCGCGCCTATAGGGAGGACGGGCAGGGACAGCCTTTCACAAGGCCAGGGCTGGCTGCTTCCTTACAATGACTTGATGAGCCGCTGAAGGGTGGGGACAGTCTGCAGTGTGGATGGAGGAGGAGGAGTGTGGGGGAATCGAGGCCTGGGGTTTAAGGCCATAGGAGTAGCTTGTAGCCACCACCTTTGCAGATCAGGGCTTAGGAGTTTACTGCATTTGAAGTCCCTCTTTGGCTGTCTGTTGGCCTAGAGGGAGGTCCACATCCTGGTAGTGGGTGGGTGCCCCCACCTTTCACTTAGCCAATGCAGCCAGTGAGGTGATGGCTGCCAGAAAATGCTTCCTACCCAACATTTCTCTCACAAAGACAAATAATAATAGTAATAATGACGATGATGTGTCTAAACATGGTGAACTTCCTGTCCAGGCTTCCCTTACCCACCCTGGTTCCTCACTTAGGAATAAGATTCGAGTAACAAAGATTAGTTGGAGACCTGTTGTCCTTTGTACATCCCAGATTTCTGCTGGTTCAGTGTTCTGTGTCAGGTGAAATTATTCATGAGGCTCTGAACAGAGTTGATACATCTTACTCCTTCCTCCTAGAAATTCCAAGTGGATTTAAATCACTCCCTGGTTGCTGCAGAGGGTCTGTGTTTTATGGGAGTTCTCTAGTGAGCTTTGAAGTATTTGCTTACCAAGTCTGTTTCTCAGCTTCCAGCTCCTGAATGAATTACCCAGCCCTTCTCCCTGCTGCTGCCCCCCCTGCCCCCTCAAGAGTGAACTGTGGAGACGTTCTCCAGACAGTAGCTTGGAATGAGAGCTCCGGGACCTATCAGGCCGTTGCCAGTCCGGGGACACCCATTTGCTACATGCTTGACTGAGAGATTTCAGATGTCCGGTGGGACATGCAGGGACTGGGGGCCGTCGGACCTTATTCTGTGCACAGATGTATCCCTTTCTCACAGGATCACTTAACTAGTTTCACCATTTAGTATCTCGAGCCTGTGGCCTTGTCAGGAAAATGGCCATTAGCATACGCATACTTTACTCATACTCATACTTTAGAGAGCGCATTGAAAGCCTCATGTTGAAAACATCCTGGAGCTTCTGTGAGCATTGCCACTTGCCAGAGGTTAGTGTTAATTGATGTCAGGCAGGTCTGGTGCAAAGACTGTAGACTTTTATTTATTTTTTGTTTGTATAAGGGCTAGAGAGGGTAAAGAGAAAATGGGCAGCTAAGGCCCTTTGGGGAGCCAGGCAGCATTTTGCATGACCTGCCAAGCTACTTTAAAAAGCACTGTCATCCAGCTTTCTGGGGGATTAGGATGGGACATGGCTAGGTTGTGTGTTTCAGGGCCTGCACTTATTGTCCCTATGCTTAACGTGCCACTAAAATCACCATTTCTCTCATTTGCACAATGTGTTTAAGAGGTAATTAAAGACTTCCCAGGAGGCTCACGAGCAGAGAAGCCCCTGCTGGAGTGAAGATTGGTCACATCCTTATGATTCACCTCACCAGGGGCCTCAGCTGCACAAGGATTCCTTGATTCTCCAGCTGGGCTTTCCCAGGAAAGGGCAAGGACTTTGTGACCCTCTTCTTATTTAGAGTTTTACCAGAACAACATCATCAACAACAACAAAAAGGAAAACAAACAAGAAATCAAAATATACGAAAGCATAGACATCTGGCAAGTTTACAAAGCGCAGATTTCTTACCCTAAAATAATTAAAGCCTGTCAGACTTGGCTGATGCTGCCTCTGGCTGGGCTCATAGCTCCGGATTCCTTGTCACCCACATCACTGCTGATTCATCAGAGGAAGGAGTTCCTGCCACTCTGCTCCCTGGTCTTCTTCGGGGACCTCAGCTTGGCTGGACTCCCACTTTTGAGCATTTCCCAGTTCGGAGTTGAGGTTCCTCCCTGCACCTCTTGGCAGTCCCAGGCTTTTCCAGAGCGGCATGCGGGGAAGTTTGGGCCCTCACCTGTCACTCTCTACTTTCAGTCAGCCAGTGCAGGCAGCAGGCCCCAGACCCACCCATCCAGAAGCCCGCCTTCTTTGTATTCACCCCTCCCCTCCCTACCTCTCCCCAGCCAGCCAGCAATGCTGAAAACCACCTGTTTTGTGTTTTGAAAGCCTGGAAACACCCCATCCTCCACCCTCACAGACCTCCCACTGCGTTCCAGTTTCCTGTCCAAACCAGATTTAAGTTCTCGACTCAATTGAAGAACAGAAGAGCTTGCTGCATATTCAGGCCTTTCCTTCCTGGAGCAGACATACAAAAAAGCGCACAGGAGGAGTTGCCAAAGTTCCCCCTCTCAGGGGGAAGAGTGGCCTTGTAAAGTTCAAGGCCTGGCAGCCAGTTACAGGTCCTCAGACTTGTCAAGGTCATCTCTGCAGGCCACTATGTCACCGATTAGTCCCCTCAAATGTGCTAGAAACAATTTTACAAGCAAAAACTCTGCCTGTGCTATGGCATGTACTATGAAATCACAACTATTAATAAACAGATGCACATAGACACCCAGAGGAAATGATGGAAGCTCCTGACTGGCAGTTTTTGAATGTTCTGGTGATGCTAATTTGTTCAATGATGTTTTTAGCTTTCTGCCAGCATTTGCTAATAGCTACGTGGGAGCGGGTGTCAAAGACTGGAGGAAAACTTTTGGAAGGTAAAAAGCTAAAAAGTGACAAAGCTGTCCCCATGTAGTAGGCGAATGGTGGCCATCCAAAAGTTACTTCTTCTTCCCCAGAACCTGTGAATGTGTTGCTTTCCATAGCAAAAGGGACTTTGCGGATGAGATTAAGTTAATGACCTTGAGATGGGGAGCTGGCCCTCAGTGGACCCAGTGAGATCACAAGTTTCTTTATAAGTAGAAGGGGGAGGCAGGAACGTCAGAGTCAGAGAAGGATTTAAGATACTGAACTGCTGGCTTTGAAGATGGAGAAAGAGGCCAAAAGAATGCTGAAAAAGCCCCTAGAAGATGGAAAAGGAAAGGGAATGGGTCAGCCTCCAGAGCCTCCAGAAGAAATGCAACTCACCTACATGTTGATTTTAGTCCAGTGAACCCCATTTCAGACCTCTGACTTCCGGAGCCCTAAGACAATAAATTTGCATTATTTTAAGTCACTAAGTTCATGGTCATTTGTTACAATGACAACAGGAAATCAGTAGTCTCCATTAACTAATTGTTTATGTGACTTGTGAATAGAATCCTCTCTTCTGGATTTGATGGGAACACTCTGGTACAAGATAAAGAAAAAGACAGCATCTCCATTCATTTGTTTCAAGAGCTGTCATCCGTCATTAACTTATCACCAACCCTAAGCCAGGTCCTGTGCTTAGTCACTGATAAACTAGCAAGAACTTTTTGTGCACTTGGTATTGTTATACACTTGGTAAAACTGAGGCTTGGTGTAGTTCCCACACCAGTGCCTCCCGGTGGAGAGAAAGGATACACCTTCTACTTTAGCGAATTCCAAAGTCCTTGTTCTCTCCTCAAATCCATTTTCTGCCCCTCCGAGCCACTGTTCTTCATCCCCAGGCTGTTCTGTCTATGTTTCATGTACTATGAAATCACAACTATTAATAAACAGGAACGCTCACTCTCACACTGTCAGAGAACTGCCCTTTTCTGCCATTGAAGGTGGCAAGCCGCCATCAAAACTGCTGCTTGGAAAGTTCCTTTCGGTTGCCAATATGGTTTGGGTTGAACCTCCATCCAGCGGCATAATCAGACATTCTTTATGTGCAAACTGGACTTGGCTCTATCAGCTTACAGGATAATGTCCATTTTCAAAGTCCCAGAGTGGGGAGATTGAGTAGATTGAGTAGTCCTCTTTCCTGACATGACCTTGGCCATGCCACCAGCTTTATAAGCCCCACACATACTCGCAAGGGGCGAGGAAGGCACCAGCAAGTGACCTGGCTGATGGACACTTGGCCTGGGTTCAGTGACTCTCAGTCCTGACTGCACTCAAATCACCTCAGAAGCTAGAGAAACCGGTCAATGCCAGGTACCGCCCCGGGCAATTAAACCATACTGTGTATGCTGGGGCCTGGGCATCAAGGTACAGGTCCACTCTAACATGCAGTCAGGACCACTGAAAGATCCCTACCCAGTCGGGTTCTATCCCTTGCCAGAGCCTGCTCTCATTGTGAGGATTTCTCTGGATGCATCAGCTCTGCCAAGCTGGTAACCGTGGTTGCTGTCCGAGGCTGAGGGTGCCTGTCAGGAGAGCAGGTAGACCCTCATTCACAGCACACTGCTTGGCTGTGAAAGCATATTAGGTCTCTGCCTGGGCAGATGCTTTTTAGGGTGACCAGATATCTCCATTTGCCCAGGACTTTAGGGGAGATGGGGTGTTCCCAGACATGAGACTTCAAGTCCTAAAAACAGGCAAGTCTCAGGGATTTTGAAAGCGAACTGGAAGTCTGAAGTCCACAGGAGCAAACTCTCATGGTTGGGCGGTATGTTCCAGCATCAGAGGAAGGGTGTGTCTATGTGTGAGCATGTGCCAAAGTGTGTGTGCACACGTGCGTGTGTGTGGAAATCTATGTGAATGTCACATGAGTGTGTGTGAGGAATTTGCCCATTAGTGTACGAGTGCAAGTATATGAGAGCATGTGTGTGCATGTAGATGGGAGTGTGTGACTGAGCGTGTATGGACATGCGTTTGAGTGAAAGTGTAGGCATTCTGGGGATAGGAGGCCTCACCAACCCGCAGTCGCCTGCAATAGTGGCTTCTAAAGCATCTGAGCATGGGCCAAGGCAGCTGGCCCTGAGTCCTGCCAGAGAGCAGCCCAGAAAAAAATTTGCCCTGAGTGGTTCAGTGAGCTCAGGGGTAGAAATTGTACATTTATTTTGCTCTATGACAGTATAATTAGCTTTTCCTCTTGTGAGGAATGAAAGGGCAGTGTGCTTTCTGACAGCTGTGGGAGCTGCCTTCCTGCCTGGATAAATCTAGTATCCCCCGATATTGCTACACCTGTTTAAACAAGGAACAAAATAGGTATTTATTTGAAGTTCAAGAGGCCATGTGAGCCATGGCCTAAATATAGGCCTGGATATAATTATAAAGATACTTAATTCTTTGTTCTGAAAGACTTTTGCAGCCTGCTGTTCTTGCAGAGGCTCTGGCCGTTTCCTTGAACACGTCCTTCTCAGAACAAGTAAAGGCAGGAGTGAGGCAGCCCAGTGGAAGGGAGGGTGCCAGTCTGGGGGAGCAAGGGGGAGATGATTCCCAGACCCTGTTGACCATCAGAACTATCAGGGAAGAGGCTGGTAGAGATGTCGATCTCTATGTTCTCTCCTGGAGATTCTTTCCTTGGGCTTGGAATGGAGGGCAGGAATCTGTATGTTTAAAGCTCCCCACGTGATTCTGATCATTACCCAAGTTTGGGAATCTCTGACCTAAGGCATTGGGGTGAGGGACTCTTTCCTGTGAGGAATTTCTGGGACTAGGCCAGGAGTACTAATAATTGCCATTTCCCGGGCACCCCCTCACATGCAGGCATGCGTCTTTATTCCCATTTTGCAGATGATGCAACTGAGTTCTTCCCTTCATTTCTGTGCTGTACACCAGAGCCCCTCAGGGCAGGAGTTCATTCTGTGCTTTAGGTCATAGGCCCTTTGAGACTTGATGAAAGCTATAACTCTCTTCACAAAGCAAAACTGCACATGCACAGAAGATTTTGCCCAGTTTTGGAGGGTTCAGGGGAACCTCCTGTGCCAATCTAAGGACCTCTGGTTAAGAATGTCCATCCTAGGGACGCCTGGGTGGCTCAGTTGGTTAGGCGGCTGCCTTCGGCTTAGGTCACGATCCCAGCGTCCTGGGATCGAGTCCCACATCGGGCTCCTTGCTCGGCGGGGAGCCTGCTTCTCCCTCTGCCTCTGCCTGCCACTCTGTCTGCCTGTGCTTGCTCATTCTCTCTCTCTCTCTCTCTCTCTCTCTCTCTGACAAATAAATAAAGTCTTTAAAAAAAAGAAAAGAATGTCCATCCTAAAGGACATCCCCTAAGGGGAGTCCACAGACAGGCATGATGAGCTTGATGCTCGGCAGGCTGAGTGAAGGCTTATGGGGCACTGTGGGACTTATGGTATTTCAGGGCACCTGGGGGGAAGCCATGGACCCAAGAACTGAGCATGAAACACAGGCCCTGCTTCCAGTTTAGTTGGAAAGACATGACTGCACAGAGGTTCAAAGTAGTGTATTCCAAGCTCACTCAAGGGGTGCCCCTCAGTGAAGGGAGGTGAGACTGTGCACTATGGCAAGGCTAAGAGGTGAGGAGGTGAGACTTTGGGGGAACCTGGCGTGAGCTCGCAGGAAGAAGTAGGAGGAAGTCTTGGCAGGGGGAGCTTAGTGATGCTTTTGGGGAGGAGGGAAGAAAGCCATACCAAGGCAGAAACAAAGAAAAACAAGCCATTAAAAAACAAACAAACAAACAAAAAAAACGATTCTGTGTGCTAAAAAATGACTCTTTTCTCTGCCACCCCCCCAAAAAAAGGAAGGAAGAAAGAGGAGGATAAGAGAAAGAGAGAAAAAAATGTTCAACAGAGTGATAGCATTTGTGATCATTTAAAAATATGTTATACTGAACAATTAAACTACTTTAACACAAAATATAATGCTAGATAATTATGCCTTACAATTACAGAAAAATATAATTACAGAATAATTACATCATTTACCTAAAACACATTATATGGTTCCCCCCAGATAACATGGCAGATAACAGGAGACCTACGGTAGTCGCATGGGAACCTGTGTTAGTTTGTCTCTGAGACTCTATGCATAGCCTTGTTTGAAGATTATGGTCGGAAGTCTAAATCTGAAGCTCTTTGTAAAAATGAGGTTTGAGCCAAAGGCACTCCTGCTGGGTAATAGACTTTGACACAGGGTGCCTGAGGGTCTGTGCAGGGTATAGTGGGGGAAATGGGTATGTCTGGATCCCATTGGAGAAGGCTCTGAGACCCCACTGTGTTTCCTCCTTTTTCCTGTAGGGGGAGCTGCTGCAATTTTGAGGGAAGGTGGAGTCCCAGTAGGACAGAGGGCAGAGGACTCCGGGTGTGGGAGAAGCTGGAGCCTGGGAGACGAGCCAGGCAGCAAGTGCAAAGAGGCAGATGCAAGGAGGAGAGCCCGGAAAAGGTCCAGGGAAGGGCAGATTCCAAGAAAGCAGGATCAGCTTCCCCTTGGGGCCTGGGGGAGAGAGAGGAGGTAGAGAGGAGCTCTGGTTTTGCCAGAGGGTGACTGGAAAATGATGGCTCCACAGACAGAACCAGAATTCACAGGGTCTGAAATGTGAACACAAGTTCTGGCGGGAGGCAGGGAGGCTCACCCCCCAGGTTATCTCATTGGTGCCTCCCCCCAGTAAGAGTATCCTGATACTTCCTTAAAAGACAAATGCTACAGGCAAGGTCCTCTGTTGGCCTGGCCCTGTGTTCCCTGAAGGGTGTCCAGATTCTGAGGAGCACTGCTTTTCCAGCTAGGGAGGTCCCTCTGTCCGCTGTGCCCAGAGCATGACACCATAAGGTGAGGTTTGGGTTCTTTAAATAGACAAGGCCATTCAGCAACTGCAGGACAAGATGCCTTGCAGATATTTGCAGAACGTTGTAATGACAATTAAACATGAAAATGAACAGTAAAAAACAAACCAAGAGTGAATTTGTAGTTATGTGGAGGCAGAAATAGATGTGCAGGCCCAGAGGGGCTTCTACTCTTTGGTAGTAGCAGGGATTAACAGTGAAAGATGCTTACAAGAAAGGAGAAGTGTAGGATCAGCTAGCTATTTCCCACAGTGGTTCAGTTCTGTACAGGGAACTATGAGTTTCAGAAATGCACATTGCCACTGTCTGGGATCGTGAAATGATTTCTTAGACAAAGTAGTTTCCTGCTTCTGAATGCAATTTCTTTGCATAACAATGAGCTTACTGAACCCACCCAGAAATCATTACAAGATTTTTTTAACCCATTTTTGGAAATGATTGGAAACATGCAGAGAATCTGATTTCCTGTGTTTAGACAAAGCTACATATGACCCCTTTTAAAGAATAATTGCAACATAAAGATACATTTAGTTCTATTCATTTGAAAGAACACCTTGAAGGGATGTGTGACTAGTTCTAGACACTAAAATGTGAAATGTCTCCCCTCACCAGATACTGAATCTGCTGATCCCATGATCTTGGACTCCCTGGCTTTCAGGCTATAAGAAACAAATGTTTGTTGCTGGTAACCCACCAAGTTTAAGGTAATTTTGTTATAGCAGCCAAAACGGACTCAGACAATGGATGTTTGTGTCGTTTCTAGTTTCCAGGGCTGTGGCTGACACCCTTTCAGTATCTCTTTGTGCTCATGCATGAGAGATTCTTCAGAGTGCATAACAAGAAGTGGAATTACTGGGTCACAGAGAATATCGGTTTTCAGAACTGCTTGGTATTGCCAAATGATTCTTAAAGAGGCTGCACAAAGTTATACTGAAGGCAGCTATTTTTAGAGCTTACATTTTACGCTCATATCTTTGCCCTGGGTCCTCACGTAGACAATGTCATGCATTCACCTTTAGAAATCTTCTAAACTAACCACTCTTACCCTACATAGTTGTGTGTTTTGACACTTTAAAGATTTTTTTAAAAGACATATTCATTGCAAAAAATTAAGATAGTTCATAAAAGTGTCAACAACAAGGTAATAGTCACCTGATATCCTAGCACTCAAAGAAAACCACTATTACCATTTTGATGAATATCCTTCCAAACATTACTGGTGCAAATGGATATGTGTGCAAAGTTGCATAAGTGGAATCCAGCAGGCTAGTTTATTCCCTGCCTTTTCATTCAACAGTCGATTATGAACACCTTGAGATAGTTGTCCAAATCTGCAAAACTCCTTGATTTCTTCTGGCTTGGAGTGGCTTTGAAGTTAGAAGATGAGGGGAGGGGAAAGGAGGAGAGAGGGCTAATAGTGGCAAAGAGCTTGGTATATGTTCCCTCTGATTTCCTCATCCCATGAGGCACGTGCTACCTCAGCCTACAGATGGGGTAATTAAGGTCATAGCAACAGAAGCAACGGACTCGGAATTCAGTAAGTTCTCCCCCCTCATCAAACTGCATCTACTCCACCAGCTCACCCCTCCTCCTCTCCCACGGGGCTTCCTCAGTCCCTTAGAGATGCAAAGGGTGAAAGGCACTGGAAGACCCAGAAGATGGGAGGCCCACGTCTCACCAAAACCTTGGTGAAGCCCACAGGGGTGAGAAACAAAAAGCTTCCCTCACTGAGGTAAACATCTGCTTTCCCTCTTCTCACCTCAGACAAGGTGGCAGCAGTGTATTCCTGAAGGCCCTCTGAGGGGCGTTAATCTGGAAACAGAGGAGAGGGCAAAGGGCCATGTCTTGACTGGGTGGAAGCAGCCAGATTCTGAGAAAGGGTTCGAACCAATCCCAGACTTGCAAGGGGTAGGAGGGTCAAGGAACACAGGAAGGCAGAGACCAGGGTAGCTAGTGGTTGCCAAGTCTGTGGTAAGTCCCTCTCTGAGCTGCCAGGCATGCCTGGAAGACCTATGGTGAGGAGTTGGGGTCAGCCGTGGCTTCATGTAGCCGAAGGAGCAACAGTAGAGAGGGAAACCGCCGGGGCCCAAGGACATGGCCTCCCTTCCCACCCCTGCCATTGGGTAGCACCACATAAGCCCACATTTCTAGTAGGCTCCCAGGATTGGGGGAGGGAACACCCTAATCTTTTGGATGCTAAATTTTGTTTTGGAGAAATAAAGGAAAGTGTCATTCCTTGAATTGTGGCCTCAGATGCTGGGCTGATGATACCGATATGCAACCATACAGTCACCCAGAGCCCTGCCCTTGGTTTAATGCTCTGCCATCACCATCTTGAAGCTCTTGGTAAACTTTTGAAGAATGAGCCCCACACTTCCATTTTGCAGTCATGCAAATTACATAGCGGGTCCTGTGAACATGCATGTCTGCTGTATGCCCATAGGACAGACGTTCCAAAAGTTTTCCATATTTAGGAGAAATCCTCACTGAGAGCAGGAGCAGTTATGAGAATGCTAACTACTGACCAAGGCCACCGTGGGGTTGCCTAGATACATCTGTCCCATGAAAACAGGGTTACATATAAACGGAATATGTGTCATGATGACACTAAATATGAAAACCATGGTGGTTACACAGAAAGGGGTAGCCACGACGAAAGCGGGGGTGGGGTGTTTTCTGGTGGGTTTCGGTGTTGAAGGCTCGAAAGTGACAGCCACCGAGCCCTGACATATGCGTCTCCAGAGTCCCAGCCTGCTCCCAGGAATGAGCGCCCGCCCAGCGCTGACAGCTCCCAGGAATGCTGATGGTTTGGGGCATTTCTCTCTGCAGAGACCCCGTTTGTTTTTAAGCCTGAAATTTGCACAGAACTTCAGAAGTTATACATCAATCTAGAGTCTGTGTATATATTTGGAACTGAATAATCTACTTTTGAAGCCGTCAGATCGTGATGTTTATGATGTTTTTCACTTGGTTTCCAGGTTCTTGGGCCTTAAATGACTGCTTTATGGAAAGAGGATGCTTTTTTCCAAGGTTCCAAAATTCGCACTGCTCTAGTTGGAAGCTCCCAGAAGCCCCCTGCAGGTGGTTAGGTGTTTGTCGGTACTGGACGGAAATATCCCCTGGAGATGAGAGGTCTGGTGTGACAGGTGTGACCAGGGGCCAGGAGCCCGGGGTGCAGCACCCCTGGGACGCAGACTCCCATCTGCCCCCATGTGTTCACTCTCCCTCACTGCAGGGCACTTTCTCTGTAATTAGCACAGAATGGCTGCCTCCAGTTCCCAAAGGTAGCCTTAACCACCCACCGCAGTGTATCAGGCACAGACTGAGTGCTAGGTTCAGGTGCTCGCCATGTTCTGGGCGCAGCTCTAAGCCTCTCTCATGGGTGATTCTGTTTAACTCTCAGAACTGCCCAGTGAAGCAGACGCTCTTATTACCTCCTTTCAACAGATAAGAGAAACAAGACACTGAGAGGCCAGAGAAACTGACGCAAGCTAGCAAGTGTTGGAGCTAGAATTCAAAGCCAGGCAAAGCTGGTCAGTGGGATCTCAAGGTCGCTTACCCAGTGAGTCGGGAGAAAGAGGAGGCGAATTACAACAAGGACCCCAGAGCAAAGGATTTCTCCTGGGTGTTTGGACATGAGAGAGACCATGGGGCAGTAGCTTCATGGGGGAGATGGTGATGCCAAGCAGCAGGGAAGCAGGGTACCCTGCACCTCTCAGACAATGACTGTGGATAGGCTCTACCCTTGTGGTGCCCAAGCCAGGCCAGGCTCATAGGTTTGCAGTGAGTGATGCCGGACTGTTCTGAGCACTCCCCAGTGCAGCTCACCCAAAGGCCCTGGGGCAGCCTCTACAGCAGAAGGTACTGTCGCCTGAAAAAAAGACCAGGTTCAGTGAAAGACCTGGTCCCCCAGAAACTTGGAGGCCAAGATGAGCCTTGCTCTGCTTTGTGCCCTAAGGATGGAATATGAGGCAGGTGGGAAGAGTCTGCCCTAGGTACTTGAAACAGCCGTCAGAGCTCAGCAGAGGTGGTCACATTCAGTGCAAGAATAGGAGTGTGTGAGTGAACCTCTGAGAATGCCAGGGAGGTAGATCAAAAACAATATTGGCGATTTGGTTTGTTAATTCTAATCCAATCCAGCCAGGAGCTGACTGTCCACTGTGGCCAGGAGAGGGTAGGTGAACACAGTGGACCAGTTATGCAGGGAGCAGAGGCAGCCAGCATGGGGAGGACAGACACACTGGGTTACAACAGAGGACAGATGGGACACTTGTGTGAGACATTCAAGAGAGCCCTTGAGCCTGGAGGAAGGAACTTGTTGTGGCTGCAGCATTTCCATGAGCTGGAGGTCAGTGTCCTGTGAATATTGTTCAGACTCTTGGGAATGAGCGTTACACTTACACACAGGCAGATGTGGCCAGGCTGGCAGCATCAACTAAGCCGTCACTGCCGCCCATGGTTCCAGGTGGTCAGGGGAGGCTTCGTGGAGGAAGTGAGTCTTGAGCTAATCCTTCAAGATTGGGTGGGAATTAAAAACACGTGCAGAGAAGGGGAGACAGAGATGGAGAGATCTAAACTTCTAAAGGTATTTTATATTATTTATTTTTTAAAAGATTATATTTATTTATTTGACAGAGACACAGTGAGTGACCGCACAAGCAGGGGTTGCTGCAGGCAGAGGGAGAAGCAGGCTCCCCACTGAGCAGGGAACCTGATTCGGGGCTGATCTCAGGATCCTGGGACCATGACTTGAGCTGAAGGCAAATGTTTAACCAGCTGAGCCACCCAGGTGCCTGCTAAAGGTATTGTAAAATAGAGAAAGTCACAAAATAGTATGGATACCATGATTCCTTTTTTTGTTAAAAACATGTATGAATAGGGGCGCCTGAGGGGCGCAGTCGGTTAAGCATCCAGTTCAATTTCAGCTCAGGTCATGATCTCAGGGTCCTGGGATCGAGCCCCACATTGAGCTCCCTGCTCAGTGGGGAGTTTGCTTGTCTCTGTCTCCCTCCGGCCCTTCCCCTACTATTCTCTCTTTCTCTCTCAAATAAATACATAAATCTTTTAAAAAGTATGAATATATACATCTGCATATAGGTAGTCATAAATATTAAAATAATGACATATGGAAGAATATTCATTAAAATCTTAACTATGCTGTCATTATTGGGTAGTTTTTACTTCTTTTTGCTTATCTGTATTTTCTAATTCTTCTACAATAAGCATGTGTTACTCACGTAAGGTATGGAATATAGGCTGCCCTAAGTCCTATCAATATGTTAATGCTTCACGTAGGAAGCTACTACCTGACTGTAAGCTGGAATTCGTCCAAGGTATTACTGGAGTAAGAAGATTTCTGCAATTCCTAGTGTATATAACATAATGGTTTTGAACATGGACTCTATAGGTTTGATTCTATCTCCACATCTTGCTAGCTGGTGAAATAGAATAATGATAGTACCTACCTCCGAGGCTCTTTTTGAACTCAATAAATGTGACTATTGGTTTCTCTCTCACCCGCCTTCCACATACCCAGACCCTTACATGAACAGCCCTCTCAACCATCTCCATGAAGGTAGTGTAGACCCACAAGGGATTCTCAAAATTTATTATGTATGTGAATGATCAGAAGATCTTGTTTAAATGAGGGTTCTGACTCAGGACTCAGGACGTCTAGGCCTAAGAGTCTCCATTTCTAACAACCTCAAGGTGATGTCATGCTGCCAATCCATGGACCACACTTTGAGACAAGAAGGTAAGGGTGGGTTAATGTCTTTATACAATGTCCAGAAACAAAAATGCCCTTAAATGTATTCAGATGTTACCTGTCAAAAGGGTTCTCTTCTCCCTTAGCACTCTGTTCTGTCTGTAAGTAAATTTAAACACTTTCTTCTGTGTGCTGGGTTCTGGGAAATCAAGGTATCTGTTACAAGACTGGGCCCTGCCCTTAAGAAGCTTGCATTCAACACCTAAGCTGTGAAAAGAACTTATCCGGGGTGCTAAGTGAGGGCTCCAGATGGTGAGTGAATGAAAGCAGGACCCCAGGGTCTGCTTTAAATGCTGCAGAGAACTCAAGTCCAAATACCTCCTTTGAAACGTTGAGGATTAACACATGCTCCGGATATGGGATCGCAAGAGTTAAGTCTTAACAGTTAACAGGTGAGTCATGTCTCTCTATATAAATATATGCTCCCAGAGGGTCTGTGAGGTTGTGGTGTGTTGTTTTCATAGTTGCAAGTCCTCCCATTCCTGGTTGAATGGAAGAACCAGGGGTTGAGATATGGAAGTCATCTGGAACATAAATACATAGGCTTGTGGCCCTACCGCGTCATTGTATCCATTGTGGAAGGAACATGTTTGTCTCATTTGGCTGCATTTTGTGGGGCTTTCAGCTCCTGCTGTATTCCATTTGAAGATTATTAATTACTATGGAAACAGTGATGTCAAGTTGATGTGGGTGGGACTCCGACCATGAAGAAACACAAAATAGTTCATCACACAGGGTGCGAGTTATTATTAGACTTAGCAGTTGCCAGTTTGGGCAGGCACACCCCCCCCCCATGTTTGCAGGGAGCAGGCTGGCAGGCTGTGGGGTGGCACACTTGGGGGAAAATGTCCATTTTCAAAGGCACAAGCATCTTGGAATAAAGCTATCAGCCCTGCTGAAACAGGACTTGGTCTGCCAATAGGAGCAATAGGAACTGAGAGGTGATCTAATGAGGGCCTGTGGAGATAAGTGATCCACTGTGGGAAGATTTTCTTGAGTGATGGTTGTCTTAGGAAGCCAGAACTCTCTTTTACGTAAGGAATTTCTATCAGGTGGGGACCCTTTGGAAGGGGAACTCCTGGAAAATGGAGCTCTCTGGGAGTACTTGAAGCCAAGCAGGCCTGAGGTGGGCAGGAACTGCTGTGGGAAGCCATGGGGCCAGAAGAGGGCCATAGGCCTAGCTTATGGGGGCAGGGGGTACAAATAAGACTTCCCAGTAATATCGGTCATCAGGTTATCAGGTGCTAGTTATGTTCCAGACATTATGTCCTTTGGTTCTCTCAATAAGCCGTATGTTTGACCTGAATTCTAGTGTTGCTTCCATCTCACAGATATGGAAACCGAGACTAAGGGAAGGCAAGAACTCACCAGAGGTCTTAAGAGTGATGAAGTGAGACGATGAAGTCATTCTGACTCCGGCACCTACTTTTTTAAACACCACTCCATGTCCTTAAGGAAAAAGATGGAACCACAACCTCAGAGTTTACTGTATTCTACTCAAAGAGTTTGGTTATCACTAGATCCATGAAACACACCCCATGGTCTGGAGACATGGCCCCAACCGGGGGTGGGTGTGACCAGGTTCCCTCTGCCGGCTTTCCCTGATGAAGGCAGTGAAATCTTGGACCGGAGCCTGTGAGAGAATACCATTGCCTTACTTTACAAAGCTCCTATCGTGGCTCCAGGCACATGTTAAGCAGCACTAAGAAGTCCAGACTGTTCCACTCAACAGATAAAGGGGACAGAAGTATGGCAATTTTCAAGGAAATACTCAAAGTTATTCAGCCAGTAAGAAGCCAAATCCTGGGACTATGGGAGTCATCCCTTGACTGTTCCGCTCTTTGCATGCGGTCCCAAGACCTGGTGACTGCAGGTGAGCTCGAGGGCCACCGAGGTCCCGGAGTGCCTGCTGGTTCAGCAGGACAGTGTAGGAGGCCCCTTTCACAAGGCTGAGTGGAGATGGAGGCCGGGAGAGCCTCAGCCAGATTTACAGCTATTTAGCACTTCGTTTGTTGGGACATATTCTACTTCTCAGCGCCCAGAGCTGCCTTCTCACGTGGTTTGTCCCCGCATTATTCCTCTATACACATGTTCTCCGAAGCGCCGCTGAGTGTTTCCCTTGTGCCAGACATGGGGCCTTTGGGTGGCAGAGAGGGGTCAGTGGGGCCATCTGACCTGAGGCCCCAGCTCGAGAGAGAGGTTCTCAAGAGGAGGCTACATCCCCAGGGCCGATTTCACCCGCAGACTCTAGCCTCTAAGTCTTTGCGTAGGAATTGAAAAGTCAAAGAAGAAAATGAAAAGAAAAAGATTCCCAGCAGACAACATAAATGAAAAAGCTCTGTGTAGAAGCTCATGGAAAATCAGTCCTCTGCTTCTAATGGTATCTGGGTCTGAGAGGGATGGGGCCTCAGCCCACACAGTCTGGGACCAAGTCTGGACAAGCTGCGTGATCCGATAAGAGTGATGGTATTGAGAAAGTGATACTTGGTGGGAGTTGCTGTTTTAATTACATAAAATACGAGTCTCTTTTTAAATCTTTTTTATTTTTTAAATGTTTTAAAAATTTTAAAGATTTTATTTATTTATTTGACAGACAGAGAGCATAGGTAGGCAGAGAGGCAGGCAGAGAGAAAGAGGGGGAAGCAGTCTCCCTCCAGAAGCAGAGAACCCGATGAGGGACTCAATTCCAGGATCCTGGGATCACGACCTAAGCCGAAGGCAGCAGCTTAACCCACTGAGCCACCCAAGTGCCCTAAAATACGAGTCTTGGAAAATACCCAAGAAATGAAGCTCAAGACTTGGGGTAGATTAGAAGTAAAATTGGGGATCATGTAAGCCATCCAGAAAACCCAAATTATACAATGCCTTCATTTTTAACCCTAGGCATAGATTACTGGTTTGGGGCCCAATTTCTAGATTTCCTTTTCAGTTCTTTTGTGGGGGGCAGGGGAAGGCATACTCATCTCTCATGTCCTCTGCCATCTCTTTGCTTCTCAACCCCCATTCAAGGCTATGGCATAAGTCTGGGCAGGTTATCCCCAGTATAGCTGCAGGGGACACCATTTACATCAAAGTATACGTGAGTCGACCATTGGTTCTTAAACTTGGTTGCACATTGGAATCACTTGGGTGACTTTAAATATTGTTGACATCTTGGTCCCTTCTCTAGAGAGTCTGATTTAATTGGTCTGAGATGCAGGGTTGGCACTGGGATTTTTCAAGCTGTTCAGGTGGCTCTAATATGCGGCCATGTTTGAGAACCACTGAATTAGACTATGCTGTGAATGGTGTCCACTGGGGGATGTGTGGTGTACAATGTCTTAGCCCGTCAAACTGGCCCTGCCCATACACATATGTCATCTTCAATGACCTGAACTTGCTAGTAGGGGAGATCACAGACTAAACACATACTTCTCTGCCTCTTGAGTCAGTTTCCCTTGGGCTGGGCCTGAGGTTGAAGAGAGTGTAGGTACTGATCTCTGCGCCTTTGAAGGCTCTCCTATACTTCCTGCATCCTTCTGAAGGATGAGGGAGAGGCAGGGGTCTAATCCTGCTGAAAATGGGGAGTTTGTCAAGCTGGGTTTTGGAGGCTGCCCGTCTGTTGCTCTGCCCAGGGGAAGCATGCTGTTTTGATCTCCTGGCTGAGTGATTTAGGCCCTCAGAAGAATCTGGCTTGTTTCCCCTGATGCCTAGGTTATAAATCAGCCACTGTTAGCAGCTGCATTTTACTCTGTCAGACCACAAGGGAACTGTAGTAGTTTTTACTGAATTAGCAACTTAATTGCACTAAATATAGCTCTAATGCCCCAAAGAAGGTATGGCAGCTCTCAAGGGTGTCTGGCTTCCTACACTCTCCCCCCTCTCTCCCCACCCTGAACTCAGAGAACCAGTTAAACTCTGAGCAATTCAAATCATTAAATCCCAGCTTCTGGAATGAATGTACTTTGTTTTGAATATGTCAGTATCATTAAATCCTGCCATGTGAATGTAATGTCACTGTTTCCCTAACAACTGATGTCCTTCACATGTGAAGATGGGGGACATGGAAAATCCCACAAAAACCTAGAGAAATGAGACAATTATGTGACACAGCAAGTTCTTGGTGTCATGGTACAGTCCAAACCTTGCCTGTTTTACGAGTTAGATGCTCTGTAACTCATTGATGCTTCCCCCTGATGAGTGCATCTGTTGTTCTAAAATTAAAAGGCAAGCTTCTTGGGCTAAAACCTTACACCTGGCATGTGTATTTAGACTTGGCATTTCAAAGTTAGTATTTTTGGTTCAGCAGAGGGATTCAAAACAAACATTTTCTGAAAAGTTCCACAGTCTTGAGCGGATAGTTGAATCTAGCCTGAGTGAGAGAGGAAGGACCAAGTATGGAAGAGGCTGCTAGCTGCTACCCAGCATCTGTTCTACTCTCTTCCCTTTGCAGTAGAACAGTAGGAACAAAAAACAACCCTGTTTCCCAGAATGCCTTGAGCTTGGTGAAGCCATAGAACCAAACTCTGGCTGGTGAGGCAGAAGTGGAAGCAGAACATTGGAGCTTCCAGGAAGGCTTTCTTTAAGAGAATCTAATCAGATGTGAGGTTTGTCCTTTTTTCGTTTCTTTTCCTTCTGCCTTCTAGAATGGGGACATAATGCCGAGCTTCCACAGTCACTTGGGACCATGAGATGACTTTGAAGAAGAAAGCAAGGTGATGAATAAAAACGGTGGAAAGATCGGCATCCGACCCACCAATGGTAGGGATAAGCCCTGTCCTATCTACATCTGGGCTTTTATATGGAAGAAAGAAATAAACTTCTTCTGTTTGAGTTCATGTTATTTGGGGTTTTTAGTGATATGAAAACAAATCTAATTCCAAGTGATGGATTATGGTACCGCAAAATTAATAGAAAAATCATTTCTCTAACGATGTTAGCACATTTTGGCCTATACCCCCAATGCTAGACTTGAACAGCATTATTTGAGGAACCATATGTAACTATTTCTTGCACTCAGCAAGGTGAAGCAACTTGCCTGAAGTCACCTAGCTAATAAGTGGCATACCACCTAGGCTTGTACTTGACCCTGCTTTCCCTGTCAGGGCAGCATGTCTTACTAATCACAACTCTGCAGACGTTGTAGTTCTTGATCAACAGTGTCACCATGTCTGATCCCTAGCAGGCTGGGCAGTAGTCAGGTCTGGCCTGAGTCTACCCTGAACCCAAGGAGCCTGAGAGAAACCTGGTTACTCTGGAGATGCCATCCCTTCTGGAATGCACCAACCTTCATGAGTAAGCCCTTTGTACATTTCTCCTTCATCCCATCCTCACCTGTGATGCTCCCAGGAAATGGTTATAGACTGTAGAACAGGAGGGAGGAGACTGCTCTAAGGTTCCACAAGAAGTTACCTTTGCTTAAAAGATTTTAGCAACAGGTGATCCCATGGACAAGGTTTGTTGACCTTCTGCAGCTGGACGTTCAGATCAGGCTGGTTACGGAGTGATGGTATAGCATGAGACGGCCCGCAGTAACTGACATGACTGGTCACGGGAATGGGATCTGTCAACCCATCAGCATTAAGGAGAGAGGAGGGGAAGCCTCTTTGTTTATTTGGGCCATTCTGGTTCAGTGAGTACGGGTGACAATGAAATTTGCTCAAGAGAATTTTAAGGCCTGCCCCAGAAATACCAATTAAGGGACAAGCTGTCCACTTCTCTCTCTACACTGAGAATAGTCAGTTATCTCACTGTGGGGCCCACAGCAGAGTCGTGAGGGCCGCGTTAGTTCCTGGGGTGAGGCGGCTCCCTCCATGGACCCCAAGGGCTCTGAGCGTACGTAGACCCAATGCCTGGCTCTCTGTCTACCAATAGCATGAACCTCCTGAATGTTTGCTGATTAAAGACTTGAATGAATTTCTGAGTGCCTGTAATGCTAACCCTGAGAAATGTTTTCTCAATATCATGCCTTGATACAATGGTTGGCATGGGAGTGAAACCCAGTCTTAAAAATACATAAATATTATATAATCCATATAAAGATGGGCCCTTTGTGGCTAATCTTAGCCCACTGTCACACTCAAAGAAACAATTCGCTTTCCCTACATGTAACAGAAAAGTCAAAATAATGGTGGCTTAAACAAGATTTAACACTTTTCTTCTCAGGGCACCTGGGTGGCTCAGTAGGTTAAGCCTCTGCCTTCAGCTCAGGTCATGATCCCAGGGTCCTGGGATCAAGCCCCGCATCAGGCTCTCTGCTCAGCAGGGAGCCTGCTTCCTCTTCTCTCTCTCTGCCTGCCTCTCTGCCTACTTGTGATCTCTGTCTGTCAAATAAATAAATAGAATCTTTAAAAAAAAAAAAACTTTTCTTCTCTTCCGTTTAAAAGAAGTCTAGAGTACACAACCAGGCAGCATCACAGTCATTGAGGACTCAACATTTTCTGTCTTTCTGCTCCATTTTTATAAGTAGCTTCTATTCTCAGGGTCACCTCACTATCTGAGCTGGCTGCTAGGTGTTCTGTGACCACGTACAAGTTGTAGTCTTTCAGAATGAGGAAAAGCAAGAAGTCAAAAAAGGAATTCCCCTTGCTATCTATTTTCCAGGGAGTCTTTCTGGAAGCCCCGTTGCCAAATTTCTGCTTACATTCGTTGGCCAGAATTTCATTACATGCTCAATCTTAGCTGCAAAGGAGATTAGAAAACGTAGTGTTTTAGGTAGGTTCATTGCCCCTGCTTCTTATCTGTCCCTAATCATATAGACCAGCTGTTCTCAACAGTTTGGCTCTTGGAAATCACTTATACCCTTGAAATATATTGAGGAACCCAAAGAATTTTTGTTTATGTGATATCTATTAGTAGTTACCGATTAGAAATTAAAACCAAAAAAATATTAAATATTTATTTAAGCATTAAAAAATTACATTATTTATATTAAATCATCACATTGTACGGTTTAAAATCTTATCATTTTACTTGTCAGTTATACCTCAATAATGCTGAAAAAATTTTAGAAAGCTCTAGGATCTTCAAAAAAATTAAAACATAAAAATAAAAATTACAGGGGCGCCTTGGATGGCTCAGTTCGTTAAGTGTCTGCCTTTGGCTCAGGTCATGATCCCAGCCGGGAGTCTGCTTCTCCCTCTCCCTGTGCCCCTCCCCCTGCTCCTCCTCTCTGTTTCTTGTTCTCTCTCTCTCTCAAATAAATAGGTAAAATCTTTAAAAAAATAAAATAAAATAAAAACTATAGGGGCACCTGGCTGGCTCAGTTAGAAGAGCATGCAACTCTTGCTTCATCTTAGAATTGTGAGTTAAAGCCCTATGTTGCCTGTGGAGATTACTTAAATAAACAAAGTAACTTTTAAAAAATAGAGAAAGGAAAAAACAAATACAAATTACAATTATATACCCTTTACGTGTTAAATACCGTATTTTTTTCCTATGTGGAAAAAAAGGTTAGAAGAGTGGTATTTCTTTCTAATTTTTAAATTTTTGAAAAATATCCAACAGAACACAGCCAGATTCTCATATCTGCTTCCACATTGAATCTGTCGCAATGTGTTGTTTTGGTTGAATTATATGAAGAGAATCTGGTTTCACACAGATGTATAAGTTGGAAAATATAGAAGTTTTTTTAAAAACTTTTCAGATAATTGTAGATATTATTCTTCGATACTACACCAAAGCTCACATGGAAGTTTCTTAAAGGCTAGTTGCAGTGTGGAATCTGAAATCATATCAGTGAATATTTTGTACTCTAGTACATGGAAACCCATCGGTCCATCTAGCATCTTGAACGCATGTTGTACATGGCATGATTTTGAAACATCATCTAGTACTCACGTGGAAAATACTTGTTCACCGAGTTATACGGTCCTTTCGAATGTTGGCACATCTTGTTATACAATGTTTTTTTAAATCACATTTTTTTTAAAGATTTTATTTATTTATTTGACAGACAGAGATCGCAAGCAGGCAGAGAGAGAGGAGGAAGCAGGCTCCCTGCTGAGCAGAGAGCCCAATGCGGGGCTCGATCCCAGGACTCTGGGATCATGACCTGAGCCGAAGGTAGAGGCTTAACCTACTGAGCCACCCAGGCACCCCTTTAAATCACATTTTTAAGAAGTTGTCAAGCTCATGATGATAGAAGTTTTTCAGAAATTCTCATTTTCCCTTGAAAGGTGGAACGTTATTGTGGGCCACAAACGCCGTCAGTTGCTTCTCAAAGTTACTTTGTTCAGGTTTGAAAAGATGTCAGCTGCATACGAAAGTCTAAGTAGCCATGGGGTGCCTTCTGCCACAGGCCTTCGAGAACGAGAACCGCAGAGGAAGCTGGGAGGTCCCTCCGGGCGTCAGCGGAGCACCGGGACCAGAAAGGTGACCCCCGAGGGTGAGTCCTTGTGGCCTCCGAAGGGCCGAATGAGACGCAGACACACCCTAGTCTAAACCTGTTCCCTTTGGAGCTTTTGTTTTCCCTTCGTAGTCTATTTGCCTTCTGAAAAATTCCAAACATATTTTTCTGGCTCCTGTTCAGACTGTTGAGGGATCAGAGCGTCCTTCCTGGCTGAAGTGGGATCAGGCTAGCCCCGGAGGCCCAGAAGGAAGCTGTGGGAGCGGGAGGGAAAGGGCCGAGGGTGGCTGCTGCAGGCACTGATGTCCTTGCAGGCCCATCCAGAGAGGAAAGAGGAGAGAATGGTGCACAGTTAGTCCTGTAGCTCCTTCCAATGAGGAATCAGGTAACTTAGGTTGCTCTCCGTTTCACCTCCGAAGGTACAAAGGTAAATGAATGGCTGCTGTCGTGTGCAGGTTTTCAAGGTGTGACGGTGGAGTCTGGGTTGAGAAAATGATCAAAGAAAGAACCTGTGGAATCTGACTCACGACTCTGTGTGCTGCGGCTGCGTTGACATTGGTCTGTGTTTACCTAACATTGAACAGGAGCCCACAGAAGCCTTCAGTGACAACATGGATGTGTGAAAACTCTTTCACACATGGTGAGCGTTGGACAGTGAACGCTCGGTTCTGTCCCCCGAGCCCTTATGTGTGTGTGTCCATGTAAAAGTGTGGTTCATAGTACAAGGTACTTGTGTCCACACATCTGTATACACACTGAATTTGCATCTTTGTGTCTTGTGTGTTTATCTGTGGGATATATAAGCAGCGGTGACAATGAACATTATTACCTCGGGACTCAAGAAGATGATGTTAACAGTAAAAACACATGGAGAGATATCATCTCCTTCTCTTCTTCCTCTATTCCTTTTTTTTTTTTTTTAAGATTTTATTTATTTATTTGACAGAGAGAGAAACATCGAGAGAGGGAACACAAGCAGGGGGAGTGGGAGAGAGAGAAGCAGGCTTCCCGCCGGGTAGAGAGCCCAGCACAGAGCTCGATCCCAGGACTCCAGGATCATGACCTGAGCTGAAGGCAGCCGCTTAATGACTGAGCCACCCAGGCGCCCCTCTTCTTCCTCTATTCTAAAAATAAGTTTTTTGAACAGGTTGTAAATGAACATGGTAAAAAAAATTCATTAATTAGCATGGACTAAAGTGAAAAATGAGTCTCCCACCGTAGTGTCAGAAATGACCATTCTCAGTTCTTATGTATTTATCGAGAAACATATATATTAAAAAAGTGTACACACACATTCCTTTTAAAAATTTATTTCTTTAAGCTAATAAATGTGAAGATTCTAACAGGAAGATCACTGACTTCTTACATAAGCTTCATTTTCAGCCCCTTGTGTATCATCAGACCCCAGCACACATAGTTGTGTCTATGATTTACACAAGTGTAAGTTTTGTGCTGGAGGACAAATTCTTTCTTTCAGGAGAAAACTTCTGGCACCCAGAAAACTGATTTCCTTCCCAGTTCATCTGGTTATTAATCTTCTTAAATGCTCACGACAAATAAAATTCCTGTATCTGAGACCTTTGTGGTATCCCAGAGGCAGGTGAGAATCATTCCCGTGGAGTTGTCTTCACTTTCTGATTTGTCATCAATTCTTAAGAGCAATCCAGGAAAGGTTTATTTAGTACAGCTCTCTGTTGATTTTATAACCAACTGCTGACTGCTTGGGACATAAAACTCTTGATGATTTACAGGTAGTAAATGGGCAAGAAATCCATAAATCACATTCTATAAGAGAGTATAGGTGAACACACATGCACACACACATTTATATTAACCACCTTCAAAGGAGAAGTTGTAAGCATGTCCAGAAAATACATTCATTTTTAATTTGAGGAGAATAGGGAACTCATTGGTGAGAGGTCCCCAGTCAACCTCTGTGAATTCGATTGTACCAGGTAATATTTTAATGTTCAGCAAGAGGCTTTGCCCATCATTTACTTATTTATTTATTGTAAAGCTGTATTTACTTATCAGAGTTTTGAGATACACCTGACACTATTCTGCAACAGATATTTCTCAACTAAACATTCACTTGAAGATCTCTTTTTGTTTTCATGTATTTATTTCTTCTAGGCCCGTGTTTAGGATCATTCCTAGTAATGTGTTAAAATCAGGAAAAATAGGTTTCTAATTCCAAAGAAGTCCTAGAGTTTCAGGGAACTGACAGAGGAGGAGATACAAAGTGAAAAACCCTGAAAAACATTTTTGTCTGGAAAGTGAAACTTAATAAATATGAATCGGCTACCATGAATAATTTGCCAACTGTCTGCCTCCCAAAACATAGTATAGCATAACTAGAAATTTAGGATGCATTTAACAAAAGCTAATCTCATTTGGATCCTGATTCAAGCAAAATGAAGAGGTAAAAATAAAATACAGTAAAGTGGGATAAGTTAAACACTGACTAGATATTTGATGACATTAATGTAAATTTTTTAGACATAATAATGGTGTAATTTTTTTTGAGTCTTTACCTTTTTTCTTTCTTTTTTAAAATTATGTCCGGTTAGCCAGCATATAGTACATAGTTTCTGCTGTAGTGTTCAACGGTTCATTAGTTGCGTATTACACCCAGTGCTCATCACCACACGTGCCCTCCTTACTACCCATTACCCTGTTAGCTTTGCCTTTTAAAGATACACAATGAAATATTTTAGGATGACATGATTACCTTTTTAAAAATCCAGTTGGAGGACGCCTGGGTGGCTCAGTTGGTTGGACGACTGCCTTCGGCTCAGGTCATGATCCCGGAGACCCGGGATCGAGTCCCGCATCGGGCTCCCAGCTCCACGGGGAGTCTGCTTCTCCCTCTGACCTTTTCCTCGCTCATGCTCTCTCACTGCCTCTCTCTCAAATAAATAAATAAAATCTTTAAAAAAATAAAATAAAAAAAAATCCAGTTGGGTGCTACAAATATCAAATCATTATGTCCTACTCCTGAAACTAACAAAATGTTGTATGTCAATTATACCTCCATTCAAAAAAAGAAAAAGGAAACTGTTAAAAAAAAATAAAATAGGGCACCTGGATGGCTCAGTGGGTTAAGCCTCTGCCTTTGGCTCAGGTCATGATCCCAGGGTGCTGGGATCTAGCCCCAAATCGGGCTCTCTGCTCTGCGAGGAGCCTGCTTCCTCCTCTCTCTGTCTCTGCCTGCCTCTCTGCCTCCTTGTGATCTTTGTCTGTCAAATAAATAAATAGAATCTTAAAAAATTTTTTAAAAATAAAATAAAAAGATGAAAAACCCTGAAAAAAAAAACAAAAATGCAGTTGGGGGATTGTGGATGGTGTCTAAATGAAATAGGATGGGCCATGAGTTGAGGGTTTGATGTACTATTTTCTCTACTCTTGTATTGGTTTGAAAATTTTCATAATGTAGAAAACACCAGAACAGCTAGTTGCTCTAGAGTGCTCCTGAATTATCTATTTGATAGATAATTTCTTTATTTCACATTTGTTGTTCGATAGGAGCCAGGTGCTGGCTGTGTGGAGGAGCCTTCGTGGGGCCAAGTGGTGTGAGTTGTAGTCTGCAGACAGTGCCCTGGTGACCTTGACCGTCACGGCCACTACTGAGAACCAGGCAGGGAACTCTCTTTGTTGGTAAGAAGTCTACCCCTTGGTTCCTATGAGGATCTTCTGTTTGGGGGAGCAACACCAGCCATCGGGGGGACATGGGGCTTCAGCCGGCTCTGCTCCAGGGATCCAACAGTCAACAAAGGCAAAGAGACACCCCAGAGGTCGGAAGCTGAAAACAGATACCCACACCAGTTCTTCACAAACAAGAGGTTTTATTTTTATGCTGTACCCTCACCCTCTGCCAAATAAGTGGGGAAAGCTCTGAAAGGGCCGATTTTGTAGTCGAGAGCCACTGAGGGCAAGTGAAGCTGAGATTCGTGCCTGGCACAGGGGAGCAAAGGAAGAAGGACTGCGGTGTCTGGGGAGTGCCCCACCTGTGCTAGACACCTCCCAGGGTTCTGCAGGAAGGAGTGAACCCAGACCCACACTGTGCAGGGGATCTGTCCCTCTGTGGGCCCCAGGGCAGAAAGAAGACATCTTAAGAGCTTTGCGAAAGTATCTTCCCCTTGGTGGCCAGGCCCCGCCTCATAGGCCTCAGTGACCCCTGTCCTGCCCTGTCAGGATGGTCAGCTATCATCCCTCTCTCCAGCCAAAAGGCCCAGCCCCAGTCGGCTCCTGGGAGATGTTTCCAGCAACATTACATTCTTAAGGAGCCTGTCTCCTTTGATTAACAAGACCTTTTAGTTTTCTTCTGAATTCTATATAGACAGTCAGAACATGTGCCCCACTGAAGGCAAGGGTGGGGAAGGGTGTTCCCTGGTGCCCTGGTCTCTTGGGTCTGAGCTTTGCCAGCAAGGTCACTATTAACCCCAGATGACTCTGGGTCTTGGCCAAACCAGTAAGTGTTCACTCAGATCACAGCTCCCTCCCCATTTAGGCATTTCAGTGGTTTTCCCGTTGCTCTCCAGATACAAACTAAAATGTTCAACGAGGCTGACCCCTCGGCTTCTGGCCTGGGCACTGAACCTTTGAGCCCGTGTCCGAAACCAGGGCCACTTCCCCCACTGATAATCTCAGGGTGGATAGCATAGCCGGGACCAGACAGACTCTAACCCACTGTCCCAGGTTCGCAGTCCTCCATACTGCAAGAAAGAATGCTAAAAGGCAGACTTCTGGCTGACAAATTGGAAACCCATCAGGAATATGTCCTTGCTGGTCAGAGAGACCAAGGAAGGACCTGGGGTTGGGATCCAAAAGCCATGCAGTGGGCTTGCCATCATGCTGGTGCCTACCACCCCAAATAAAGACAGCATGTTGTCCAGAAGCCAGAGAGCAAGGGGGTGGGATTGTCGGGTAGCAGAAGGCATCTCTGTTTGAGTGCGACTGCAGCAGAACTGTCAGTTTCCACAGCCTGCAAGATGCCCCCTGACACCCAGAGGGGTTGCCAACCATCTCCCTCCTTCTCGTTGACTGGGTATCAGCTGCTGTTCCTGCAGCTCCCAGCACAGTCCTCAGAGGTCAAGATACACCAGTCGCATGGCTACCCAGTGTGAACAGCGCTCCCTGGGGTTATGCAAGTCGAGGGCCTTGACTACATTTCCTCAAGCAGGCCCCCATGACCCTCCTGACCAGTCCAAGTCCCTCTTGAAGCTACAGGACCCCTCATGGATGTTGGAGAGTAACTGGTCAGATCTCTCCACCCACTGCCCCCCAGACAAGAAGATCTATGAGGGCAGAGCAGAAGCTATGCTCTCTGGTGGTTGAGTGTTTCACTTCTATATCTCCACTTGATTGCCCATGTCTGGCCACAGAGGAGATACTCAATAAATGTTGAATGAATGAACACATTCCCATCCCCCCACTCCTGCCCCCGACCATTGCAGGCCTGCCACCCACCCTGAGCTCCTGAAGCTCTGAGGCCATTTGGGAGGCATCAGTTATCTCTATGTTAACCCTTTTTCTCTCTTAGAACAGGGATAGTTGGCGCTGAATCATTCTGCCTGGAGATAAAGACTCCCCAAGGCCACTTCCCTGCATGTGGGACTCCCAGCATGCCTGGTAGAAATCGGCAGGCCTGCCTGCCCAGCTGCCACACGTTGACACATCTTTTTCCTGTTTGAGCTTCCCTTGATGTTCTTTATAACCCAAATCCAGGAATCTAAAGCTGTGGGCTGAGTGAGGATAAGTAGGGAAAGGGGGTCAGGGAGGCAGGCATGCAGAGTGTCATGGCCAGTGGGTATGCTGCTGGTGATGCATGGCTGTGTCCCTGTCCCCACACTTCCTCCCCAGAACCGATGGCCCTCAGCTAGGAATCCATGAATATTGCTTCTGTAAATGGAATCCTATTTTTTCATCCCCTTCTATCATCACACATAAAAATGAATTCTCATATAGAAAGGTTCTGTTCCTAAGATAAAATACAAATCACAACAATAATGTATCAAGTATATTTTAATCACATCTTTGGAAAACTAGATATTTTTGATACAAATTAATTAAAATCACTCTCTCTATACACATAGTACCAAAATTTTAAGGCATTGCTAAATCCTGTCTTCCTTTGGGATGAGTGTCCCTTATCTCAAGTGGCAGGAAAATTTTAAATTTTTAAAACCCAACAGTTGTAACTGTCTCTTCTTAAATCTTTAATCTGTTGTGGTTATTTATAATATAGTTCAGATTCAGGAAGATTAAGGACACCAATTTCTTTTATAAAGAAGGCAAGCTTGTCTTGACCATAAGAATTGTTTCCATGATTTCTGATTTTCTAGGTACTGACATGAGGCTCTATTTTGTCTAATTCAGCAGAACTCATAGGTGCTTAGAGAGGTCCCCATGTTCTGTTGGTCACTGGGCCCAGGTAGCTCCTGTCCAACACAGATCCCAGCCTGGTGGGCAAACCAGGCTTTAGCCTTGCCAAAGAGTCACTGTGACCCAATGAATAACTTAAAAGATTTATTGACACCGTTGTCCTATCATATATATTTTGTATGGCCTTTAGTTTATTTTGTAGCCAGCTATCTAATCCCTTTTTTAAATGGAGATATTATTTTATTTTATTCCATTAAAAAAATGTTTTGCAGCCTTTAAGATACCCAGAGTCCTCCAGGGACACTGGATGGCAACTATGTTGTTTGGGAATCTGCAAACCCTCTTGGGGGGTTAAGAACAGGTGCTAGAAAATCTCCAGTGAAGCCTATTTTCTCTTCCCTGCTCCCTGCCCACCCCCCCCCCTTCTCACTGCCGTGGAAACTTCCAGTGTCACAATAGCAGTGATTTTCCCTTTGGCTGTTGGAATTAAAACTGAGACACCAGGGCCTTCCTGTAGGAAAGGGGTGGGTTGTGGACCAAGTGAAATTCCTGCCCATGACCATATGCAGGGAATATCCAGCTGTACCAGGAGAAAATTTCCTCCACCCCCACCTAATTTTTACCCATCTCCGATATTTTCCTTCCTGTTTCCCCTCCCGCCCCACTCCCACTCCACCCCCCCCCCCCATTGGTATCTGTCAGGCTGGCTGGGCTGCTCTGCTGTCTAACCTCGAAAGGTCACAACACCCGACACCTCATTTGCCAGCAACAATGACTTGAATGCTGTTCCCTCAGCATCATAGTCTAGCAAGGGGGGGAGTATATTTCCTCATAGGGGGGAGGAGAGAAGTAGGCAGACACCTCATCTCCCAGCTGTGTCTCTTCTAGCTGGTCAGCATCAGGGCTGGATCTGAAATGGGAGAGGAAAACACAGACCCATTACAGTCCACACCGCCTCTCTCGGAACCAGCGCCAACATTTTAGCAACACGCCACACAGAAGCTTGCCTTCTCCCAACACCTTCCTTACACACCAGACAAAACCATGGGCCACAACTGTGACAGCTGGAAGGGGTGCATCCTCACTCCACACAACATACCTGTCATTTCCATCGGCCACGAAGGAAGGGTAGTCTGGGTCACCAACAAAAGCAGCGTTCTCTGAAGGATAGATGGTGTAGTACTGAGGAGGGCTTGGCGTGGCGGTCACCACCCCTCCAGGTGGTATGAGACCATGGGGGTTCACCACTGGCTGCAGGTAGGTGGTGTTCATCCCCAGGGGTTCTTGAGAACCGTAAGGAGGAGGGATATACTGCACCACAGTGGCCCCATGGAAGGTGATGGGTTGGTTGATACCAGTGAAAACAAACGATTGTCCTCCTGCCATCTGCTCCGAATCCAGGACCCTTTCCTCACTTTCCTTGCACACCTGGCAGGAGAGCATTTTGAACTTGCACACGGCAATCAGGATGAATGTCACCCCGACTGACAACAGGATAGGTCCAAGGAGCTGGGTCCATTCAAAGTGGGAGACACCTTGGTATTTGATCCAGCCCATGATGGTGAACGTGATCCCCACCAGTCCCAAGAAGATGCCTGAGAAGAGCAAAGTGGCCCCCGCCTTGTCGTCATCGGACACCTGGATGTCAGCGGTGCTGGGTGTGTAGGGAGTGACAGAAAACACGTTGAGAGGGAAGTCCTCCAAGTGGCTGCTGCCTTGCTGCATCATCTGCCCGCGATCACCCCGCTTCCTGGAGGGGAAAAGGAGTGTGAGGGCTCCCTGACACTCTGAGCTGAGAGGAGCAATCCCAGGCTCTGATCAGTTATGGAAGAACTTTGGGCCTCTGTGGTTAACAGAGTATAACACGCAGAAGCTTGAACTTTGTTTCAAAGAGTAAAGGTCTGAGAAATGAAGCTTGAAGTTTTCTCATTCGCTATCAACAATTGGAGGTTTCTGTTTTACGATTCAGTGACAAGCTCTCTCTCATTCACATTCATTCACTCATTCAAAAACTACTTGAGCCTGTCCTCATATGCTGGGAGGTGCTTTCCTAGATGCTAAAGGCACTCTTCCAAGGCCGTTTGCGTCGTACCAAAACTAGGACTGTAGAGATGGCCAAACTACCTCTGGGGCCTCTGGTGGGACTGGGGCCCTTGATGTACCCATTACATGCTCAGACATCTCATCCACTTTTCCTGCTGAGTCAGCTCATGGAAGTAAACAGACATGCATTTCATGACTCTTCCCACATCAGGATCTTGAGCTGGGATGATGCTTAACCTCCCACGCCTCTCACTGAGCTCTGAGGCACAGCTGTCTTCTGACCAGCCCGTGTGCCTTTTGCTTTCAGGCGTGGGGAATAGCTCCAGCTGTGGGTGAGGAAGAACACCCTAGGAAACTAACCACATCACTGGCAAAGGTCAAATAAGCTTCAGGTAGGTATGAGCTGGCGTCTAGGGGACACTTGCTTCACACCCTCCCTTCATGGTGGCAGCACAGCCCTCGGTCTCCAAGGTGAAGTCAGCAGCTACGTTTCCAAGACTGATGTGTTTTTGCAACCAAACCCAAGCTAATTGAGGGAAGAAAGCTTCGCCTTCAATGACATTATCTGGCATTTGTAACTACAGAATTGGAAAGCAGCCCCATGTATTTCTTCTTCTGCAGAATAGTAACTATAGCCCTTTTTTCCTTTCCTGCACAGGTCTTAACCAAACAGATGCCTTTCTTAAGTGGTTAAATATTATATTATCTTCCTTTGCCAATGTTGCACAGAATGTCCAGGAAAACAGTTGCCCTCTTGCCCTAGGCAGGGCTTCCCAAACTTCCCCGATAATAAAAATCACCAGAGCTACTTGTTCAAAAGGCAAAATTTGAGTTCCTTACTCAGATCAGCAGAACCAAAATTTCCAAGGACATCTAAGAGCCCCAAGTGGCTTTTCTCATCAGAATCTTTGTAAACCTTACTGCAAGTGCTCCTGGGAGACCAGGGGACTTTTTTCCCCACCAAAAATGCCTCCTCCCTGTCATAAGATAACGCCTATAGTCTCTAACTTCATTTCAAGATGGGAAAGCAAGCAGGTGACCCTCTTGGGTTTCTTCCCAGGTGTGTCCCCGAGCAGCCAGTGTGGAGTGGTGCTGTAGTAGGAGTGGTCTGCCCTTTTCCCCACTGAGCTGGACCAAAGATCTAGGGAAGCCAGCTTTTCTCTTTAATCATTAAAATTTTGCTCAGCTAGCCTGACATTCTTTTCATGCTCTTAATCCCTGAGCTAACCGCTGAAATAGACCCTGGCATTTAGAAAAAGCTAGGTTCTCAAAATTCTCAATCCACTCAGTTTATGTTTCTCATTTGTCTTTAGCTACATCCTCTTGCAGTTGAGAGAATGACTGGGAACACTCAGAGAGCTGAGCTGAGAGATCACATTTATGCAAATACCCCATAAAAGCAAAACTGGAATGACTTTCAGAGCAGACAGTTCAGGAAATTCTCTAGTAAATTTCCAAGGTCACCTTGATTTAGCTTCTCATTCCAAAATTTCAAACTCTGTATGATAAATAGCAATTTAAAAAAGCCTAACAAACCAAATTCAATATTAAAAGAATTATATGCTATGACAAACTGAGATTTGTTCTTGGAATGCAAGGATGGTTCAACATTCAAAAATTAAAACATCACATCATCAGAATGAAGGAGAGGGAAAAAACTCTCTGTATTTATCTCAATTGATATAAAAAAGTGTTAAGGACTTTTTTTTTTAGAATTATTTATTTGGGAGAGAGAGAAAAAGAGTGCACACGAGTGGGGCGAGGCGCAGAAGGAGAAAGTCCGAGGCTGACTCCCCGCTGAGCACGGAGCCTGATTTGAGGCTCCATCCCAGGACCCATGAGATCTCCACCTGAGCTGAAATCACAAGTCAGAACCTCAACCAACTAAGTTACTCAAATCCCCCAAAAGTGTTAAGGATTATTGAACAGTTATGATGGACCAGGCGTGATTCTAGGTATTCAATATACATGGCATCATTTCATCCTTTCAACAACCAGGTTATAGTCAGTCACGAAAACTATGTTGAGCTCCAACTATGTTGAGCCTGGGGTAATGTTCAGGTTTGACCATGGCAGCCTCACAGCAGCTGGGCCCTGGACACCCACAAGCACAAAAGAACATCTGACTCTGCTTTTCCCTCTAAAGTCATTTTGATTTCTCTCTTTTTTGTTTAGATCTTATTTAACTAATGATGTGTTTAATAAAATTCTTATACATACATCATTTCCACACATAGATAACTTCTAGAATTATGTAGTATAAGTATTACATTTCAAATTTAGTAGATTACATATTATTTCAACCATTAATGTATTTCAGCATGGAGAGAAATTTTTAAAACAAAATTATTTTACTGTGAAAAATGAAAAGAAAACTATGCCAATAATTAAGCTGGAAACCATCCTTAGATATTCTGTTTTTGCTAAGACTCTACTACATACATTTTTCCTTTGCCAGGTGTCTCGATGTTCGGCTCTGGTACCAGTGGCACTGGAGAGAGATTGCAAGGTATGAGAAAGGAGAAAGAAATTACTATGTCCTATTTTGCTATTCTTACTGTCATTGTCACTCCAGGAGAAATCATCATCTTGGCAGTAACAGTTCCAATTTCCAGGGGATTCCCCCCAACACACCCAGACCAGCCTCACTGGCCCCTTCAGAAATACTAGCATCATATTGTATATTTGAAAGTTGCCAAGAGAGTAAATCTTAAAAGTTCTCATCACAAGAAAAAAAGAAAAATCCTGTAACTATGTATGGTGATGGATGGTAATTATTGTGATTATTTCATAATAGCTATAAATATTGGATCATTGTGTTCACATGAAACTAATATAATATATGTTAATTTTTTTAAAATGACCAGCACCAGCCAGAAAGTGCTTCCTCCCTGGAGGTTTTTGGGTTTTGTCTATGAGATCACCAGTTTATTAGAAAAGGATGTAACTCAGGGGCGGGCAGATGGTCTGGAGAAAGGGCAGGGAGTTTCCATGCTCTCTCAAACCACACCACTCTCACCAGCACTCCATGTGCTCACAACCCTGGATGTCCTCCAAATCCATCCTTTTGGGTCTTACGGAGTCTTCCCAGAGTTTCTTGGCCCAAGAGCTTCTAATGTCAGCACCCACCAAGTGGCATTTTCTAATCAGAAAGCTGGGCCCCACCTTGATGGAAATATATTTACCATATATTTTGGATTTAATGTGTTAATTTGTACCACTGAAAGTAGCTTTAAAGGTATACATGATGGGCTGACTGAAACTTGGACTCTCTAGTGGTCTATATTCAATTTGACTGAGATACCAGTGTTTCTGTGGTAAAACAGAGGAACTCAAAGACATCAGGAGATAGAGATGTTGGAGTGAATTTTTCATGACTGATTGGCCCACCTATTTCCCACCTCTTGATTCCTTCACTAAGGCATTGACAAATACCCCAGTGTTGAGAACACTAGCTACCTTGAAAAGCTTTCTGATGGCTATCTTCTATAGGCCAGGTATGAGGTCAAGAGATTTTACCAGTGAGGTAGGCTCCCTGATTTTAATGGGAATGACATGCAAATTTCAGACTAGTAGAGGCCAAGTTGAAAGCACTAAAAAGCAGAGACAAGATGAGTGCATTTATTGTAATGGGCAATAGGAATAAAGGATTACCAGAATATTTTGACCCGTAAGAATCTGTGGTTATGGCAAACTGATTATAGTGTCTCTAGGAATGAAATGTATGAGCATCCTACAAAAATGTTACTAGATTTGTAGAACAGGAAAAAATCCAGATCTGGAGTCCAAAATCCTGACTTGTGTTATCATCATGGAGGGTCAAGGCTTCTTAGCAAGTTTTCATACTTAAGCTGCTCAGAGACCTGGAGCTCTGTAACAGAAGAGGAAACTAGGTTTGCCTCCCCTGAAAAAGAACTCTGTAACACTGCCTCAAGGATATTCTTTTTTTTTTTAAGATTTTATTTATTTATTTGACATACAGAGATCACAAGTAGGCAGAGAGACAGGCAGAGAGAGAGGTGGAAGCAGGCTCCCCGCCGAGCAGAGAGCCTGATGTGGGGCTTGATCCCAGGACCCTGAGATCATGACCTGAGCTGAAGGCAGAGGCTTTAACCCACTGAGCCACCCAGGTATCCCGCTTAGTCTGTTCTTGATCAGAAATGCTTCAGTCCAAAAGCAAATGTTGTACTGTTGAATGCTCTATGAATTATTATTATTTTTATTCATTGAAGAAATATCCTACAGTAGAAAGGGTCAAATTTTATATAAAATGAATGAATCAATTACTCACTGTAAAGATAAAGGGCTCACAAAGTTGACTTAGTCAACAAATACTTTCTGAGTTTCAATGCTAAATATTCTTGAACAACAACTGCAAGGGGAAACTGGATGTTTTTCTTGTACATGATGTCACTGTGACAAAAATTAAATTTAAAAATTGAAAGAAGAGACTTACCTGATCACAGAGACTATAAGCCATTTGAGATAGTTCATTCACACTAATAACATTTTGAAGAGAGTAGAGAAAGAATTGGCTCTTATAAATTGATGTAGAAAAAAAATCATTTGCCAGAATGATCACTGCATACCACGTGTCGGGGCCTACGATGATTTGCTCTGGCTAAGATCTCCACCTGGAACACCAGCTACAATTGAGTCACCACTGGATTAAATTTATACACAATCATTCTTCAGGATTCATCTGCCTTCTTTACAGGCCAAATAGGTGAGTTCAACAGGGATGTGAGAGGTATCATCACCCCTGTTCCTGCACATTTGTCTTCGATGGTGACATTCATTTCTGCCATTCCCCCAAGAAAGTGGCATTACTTTTGTATTTCTGTCATAATAAGGAAGAACTTCTACTTGGCTTTTCCTCACTCCATAGGTTAGAGAGCCAATTGGGGGTTTGCCAGTTGCCACATATTTTACGTTCAAGAACTAGCAAAATAAACATAGATTAGACTCATATAGACTCATAGACCCTATTGGCACCTTTGTCGTTTAAACAAGACAAAACTCTATGTATCACCTGATCATCAAAAGCCCCACCACCACCACTTTGACTTTTGGACCACAGTGGCATTTTGGGTCCCTAGAAATGAGTGTGTTTAGATTCAAGGTATATCAATTCCCAAGAAGTAAGGGCAAATGGCTGTAGGTCCTTGAAGGGGTAGTTGAAGGACAACTTAAAGAATATACTTGATGGGGCGCCTGGGTGGCTCAGTGGGTTAAAGCCTCTGCCTTCGGCTAGGGCCATGGTCCCAGGGTCCTGGGATCAAGCCCCACATCAGGCTCTCTGCTCAGCAGCGAGCCTGCTTTGTCCTCTCCCTCAGCCTACTGCTCCCCCTGCTTGTGCTCTCTCTCTCTCTCAACGACTTCCGTTTAAGAAAATGCAGAGGCAATTTATTTGGGGTGGTGTTCTCAATGAAGGCAATGGCTGCTGGAGATACTTCAGGACCCCCATCTTATTGCAGATTTCTGTGTCCATTGTTATGTGACCGCCTGGGCACATCCTCACAGACAACATTATAAACCGAAGCTGTCCCCTCTGGGCTCCATGTGCTCTGCCCCTCCCTCTGTCTCCGCTTGCAGCAGACATGGGACTAAATGAATCAGAGACAAAATGACTTTCTTTAAGATGCAGTTACAATGACAAATGAAAACTAGTCAACTAAAACTAAATGCTTTGAATAAACAACAAGGTTACTGAACAAGTCATTTAGCAGATTCGTTATTTGAGAAATTAACCCAGATTCATGACCCTGTTATGTATCTTTTGATAAGAGCACTCTCTTTTCCATGAGGCTGACTCTTTCAACCTAAACTTTTCCCAGCCACATCTAGGGAACAGAGCCACGTCCTTCCAAAGCAGTCTTGACACCGACTTTGCAGGAAATTCCAGGCAATGTTTTACTTGCTGATTTGATTGAGGTTTCTAATTACAATGGACTTTGCTTCTTAACACTCTGTATAGATACTTTCAGAGTTTTTTCCCCCTTACAACAAGCTTACACATTTTATGGATATGAAATCACATTAATCTTTATTAGTCTTTAACTCTCTTTTTGCCTAGCGGCTCATGTCATCCTTCCCAAATCTATACAGTTTATTTTAAATATTCTCGCAAAAATGACTGCTTGGGGGCAATTACAGCTGGGAATTTCTGAAACATATTCAAGATAGCAAACAGATCAAGGATTAAGCTCATTTTTTGCCACAACAATAATATCCATAATCTGAATAAGAATCCAGGGTAAACAATTTTTTAAATTTGGTAAGGCACTGTTGTGGCAAGAGTGTCAGAAAAGAGACCTCTTTAAATTGACTGGTGAGGTGTGCCTGAGTGGCTCAGTAGGTTAAGCGTTCAACTCTTAATTTCATTTATGATTTATGATCTGAGGGTCATAAGATTGAGTTGAGCCCTGAGCCAGGCTCCCCACTGGTGGAATCTGCTTGAGACTCTCTCTCTCTGCCTCTTCCTCTGTCCCTCCCCCTGCTTGTGCTCCATCTCTCTCAAACAAATAGATAAATGAAATCTTTAAATTGACTAGTGAGAACATGACTTGGTACAACTTTTTGAGGGGGGAAGAGAGCAATTTGGTAATGTCTATTAAAATTTAAAATCCATATACGATTGAAGAAGATTTTCTTCTTCAATTTTCTTCTCAGAATGTAACCTACATATATACTTTACACAAAAGTGTATATGTAAAAAAAAAAAAAAAAAAGTCACAGACACTCTTTCCATGTGATTTCTCCCAGCTTGCTGCCTGGCTTTCAAGAGGGAGTGTTCTAAGAGTGAGCATTCCATGTGTCTCAGGTGGAAGCTGCAAGGATCTTATGACCTAACTTTGGAAGCCCCGGAATATCATTCCTATTTCATTCCATGGCTCAAGGCTACTAAGCCAACACAGACACAAAACACATCGAATTAGGTTCTTCTCTATGCGAAGAGGGTCGAGGTCACAGTGCAGAAGAGCCTGTGGGATAGGAAATAATATTGCCATCCTCTGGAAATACAGTCTGCCACAGAGAGATACTGACTTTTTCACTGTCTAGTCTGTGATCTGCTTGAACTTTTGTCCAAGTGTGTTTCAAGATTTTAGACCAACCGCATTTGGATACTCACTCACTTATGTTTGGTTAGTAACCTCGTCCTTCTTTACAGGCAAGTTCTCCAGGGGACTCACAGTCGTCAATGATAGCAAGTTCTAAATTTTCCTGGACTTCCTTGCACATTTTCACGGTTTGTCAGACTTACCCATCATACTTCCTGTTAACCACCAACCCACATTCTCAGTTAAAAATTATAATTTTGAAATGATTATAGTTTGAAGAAATCAATGAAAAGTGATGCTAAAACCACAAAAACAGCTCTCAGAGGTTATCAGAGAACTCTTGTGGGAAGTGAAACTAAGCATGGCCACGCATTTGTTAACAAAACATCTGATTGAACACATTGTGGGTGGGAAGGAAATTGCTTTGTGGGAGCCCGTGTGTGTGTATGTGTGTGAGAGAAAGAGAGAAAGAGAGAGAGAGAGAGAGATCGATCCAATGCCTGGAACCTCACCCTTGAGAGATGAACCTGCACTTAAATGTCTGGTGTCTACAAATCAGTGGGAGGTGAGTATTTAGGAGGAATCTCAGTATTAAGAATTCTCTACTGCTAACCTGTTTTATTTACTTGCATTATAGCTGGGACAGCGGGTAGTTCTATTCCTCTTTTACAATAAAAAGACACAGTGGTTGAATCATAGCTGTACGGTGGCCGTGCAGAAAATCAAAACCATCCCCATGTATTTTACTTTGTTACAAGAATAATAAGAATATGTGGAGGGCGGGACAGCTGCCCTGTGGATTCTGTGCATTTGTCCCATCCTGTTGCGGGCGCTTCCTAATACCCACGTGAGGAACAGCACCTCGGTTTTACGGATGATTAATCCCAGCAACAGGCAAGTATGTTATCTGACAGACCAGCGGTGTGGGAAGACGATCTGCTTTCCTCAACTGTTTTTAAACTGCTCTTCCGTGAAGGGCGCGGGCCTGCTGACCAGGGCTCGCTCTGTGTTCCTCAGCCAGGCAGCATCGGCTGAGGGTCGCTGGGGCAGACGGTTCGTAGGATGGTTTCTCAGACAACTTTCACACTGCTTTTTCTGACCAAACTGAATGCTACCTTGATGGGGCTGGAACGTAGGTGGCAGCCACTGACTTTTTCAGCAGGCGGAAAGGTGGGGCCCCCCAAGGGCCCAGCTGCGGGCCTGAGGATCTGCGGAATGAGGGAGGCCCGCCTCCCGCCTGCTGTAGCTCCTTTCTAAATTCAGGAATTTATGGACTTGTGTATACCACCAGAGGAAGTTGTGGGCTTGTAAGGACCCATGTGATCAATTACACTCACCTTTTTTTAGGTCACCTGTGCCATAACATAACACAAACACAGGAATGATACCACATTCCCAAGTTCAGGTTCATAAGGAGTATGGCATTCATGGGTGGGTGGGGGAGGGTGGGGGAGGGGAGGGCGTTTTTAAAATCCTGACTCCTCTTTCTGGTTCTGCTGCTGGGAGTCAGAGAGAGGTATTTGAGAACAAGTGACTGAGATAAGAATGATACAGCAGGGGATGTAAGGCTTCATTAGCACTGCTAAGTTTGTTTAAGTAACAATTGCAGTGGGTCTTATGGTCCCCTAGGTGTCCAAACTGTCCGATGCAGTGGTTCTCACAGTGGGCACAGGACCATCGGCATCAGCATCATCTGGGACCTTGTCAGGAATGCATATTGGAGGTCCCACCCCAGGCCTACTTAAGAAGGCACTCAGGGGTTGCGGTTCCCCAGATCTGTGTCTTAAACCAGGTGATTCTGATACTACTCAATTGAGAACTGTTTCTCTAAAACAAGTTCCCAGATTGTTTCTTTCTCTCTCTCTCCTTCCTTCCTTCCTGCCTTTCCATTTTGTGTGTATGTGTGTGTGTGCACAAATCAGGCCATCTCTAAGTTGACTTCCACGTCCAACAGTCTATGATTCTGTGACTATCACTAAAATGATTCCAGTGTATAAACCAAAGGCACATGTACATATCATCGTGTGTGTGTGTGTGTGTGTGTGTGTGTGTGTGGACGCCCACACATGCGAGGTGTTTGAGAGCACAGGCTCTGGAGGTTTCTCTGCAACCAGATCCCGGCTCCACTGATCACTGGTGCATCACTGGGCCAGCTGCTTAGATTCTCTGAAGCTCGGTTTGCTCATTTATATAAGAAGGTAACAGCAGTACCTCCTTCAGAAGGGTACGAGAACCAAGTGAGATCATAGCCTAGTAGGCTCCGTGGCTGTCGGGTGTGTGATTCTTCGATCTTGCTGCATTTCTTTGAGCTTTCCCCGTGGGTACGTGAGGAACTGGGTCCCTAGTGGGGTTGGAGCCCCCAGGCTCTCCATACCCGGAGACCCCAAAACCATGGCCTAAGTACACAGGGTTAGCTGCTACTAGGCCTGAAGGTGGACCCTCTCAGATTCCTAGGGTCAGTTCGAGCCTTACCCCGGCAGAGGGAGGCATGTAGGTAGAGTGCGTATGTAATTCTAAGACTGCGTCAATCTCCTCCTCTGGGCAGCTTAAAAAACACCAAGAGGAAATGACATACCGACATCGGATCGGCTGAGAAGGGGAGAAAGAGGCTGGAGACAGCGGGCCTTTGTGATCTCTGAGTGTCTTATATGTTTGTTCGTTTTTGTTTTTTAATGCTCTTGTGGCTTGTTCTGCCTCTTCCAAGGAGCAGGAGTTAAGGCCTGGGTTAGAGTCAAGATGCGTCTGTGTGTAAAGTTGAGGGGAGCGAGTGTGTCACATGGAGAGACACGAAACACCACACCTTGTCGCCCCCTGACTTCACAGACCCCAGCAGCCGAGCTGCGAGGGGTCTTGCCAGAGCTTCCTAAGAAGCCTGAGTGGAGACGAAGCCCTCGTTGAGCCAGAAACAGGGAGAGAGGGGTGGCCCGACAGCCAGGTCTTCTTCCTCTGAGGGGGAGCTGCGTGCTGCTCAGCCTTCTGGGTCGTTCTCAGCGCACTGATGTGGGAGGGAAGGCAGAGGCCACCCAGTGTGAGTTGCTGCTCCCTGAAATGGAGTCTGTTCTCCCAGGCGGAATCAGGCGGTGACATGAGAGGCTGCTCCCCGCAGCTGCTCCCACCAGAGGCCTGTTCCCTGGCACCACGTGGCTCCTTTGGCCTCACTGCCACCAAGAGAGTGGCTCAGCCTGGGAGACACTGATCTGCTCAAAGCCACTAAGAACCGCAGGAGCCCTCAGGATGGGCTGCTGGCTGGGGACCAGTGCAGCCCTGGGAAGACGAGTCCGAGCTTGCAGTTATGAGCTCTCTTCGAGGCTGATCTCCAGCTGAGGTCCTAAGCAGCTGCCATATGTCCACCAGCTTTCTGCAGGAGACGGGCCTCCTCCCCTCGCACCCCGCCCCGTGAGAGCTCCTGGGGCTGCAGATCTGCAAGGTTACTGGGAAGCCTCACCATTCAGAGTGAGAGGCCCAAAGGCACGCTCATAACTGCTCCAGCCGTCCCACACTTCAGTATTCCCCAGGAATGTGCTCTACGTATTAATTCATGTCCCCTTCATGCAGCCAAGGTTAAACAATTTGGGGGGCAATTAAAGATACTTTCTTCTCCCCTCTGTTGCTCTAGAGAGCCCATCAATAATTTAATTCCAGTTAGCTGGAATGCCAGGAAACAGAGCATTCTGCAATACTAAACAATGTTCATAAAATGTCACTGTGGAAGGACCCTTGGAGATCAATATCCAACATCCTGAAGATATTTCTTAAATGGTGCTGAGTAAAAAAGTGCTAGGAGTAAAATGAAGTCCATAGCACAATGTAACATATGAAAATTAAAAATCCATTCACACAAGGGCCCCCTGGACGGCTCAGTCGGTTAAGCATCTGCCTTTGGGTTGGGTCATGATCCCGGGGTCCTGGGATCGAGCCCCAGGTTGGCCTCCCTGCTAAGTGGAGCGCCTGCTTCTCCCTCTCCCTCTGCTTCTCCTTCCTGCTTGTGCTCTATCTCAAATAAATAAAATCTTTTTTAAACACCCATATACAGAACAAAACTCACAAAACTACACCCTATTGAATGAAAAATATTTTTCACATTGATATGGCCGCCTCTCGGGAGAAAAGAGATTAGTGCTGGGAATGGAGAAAGCAGGGAGAGGGGAATTAGGAGTGGAGTGAAAAGGGAGGAGAAGGGAAGGGGGAGAGGGAACAGAGAGCTGAGGGGAAAAACTTGTAATCATGATGACAGCAAACAGTGTCTCCAGGAGTAGGAGTCACTCTACCCTTTAAAACAAAGTTCCAACACAAAAGGTAAAAGAGGAAGCAAGCTGTGGTGTAGTCCCTTCACTGTACACCTGGAGAAACCAAGGCTAGAAAGATTAATTCTTTGGCTCTGAGGTTTCATTGCCATCAGCGGCAGAAGCCAGGTATTTTGACTCCAACTTCTCCGCTCTTTCTACGACGTCAAACTGTTACACGTGTGTTTATAATACGTTGATCCCTGCCCTTCTAATGAGTAATTCACTGAGTTATAGTTTTAACTAGAGAGGTTGATCATTGCTGGTCTAACTCATAGGTTCTCCTCAGAGAAGCTACCCCATGCTCCTGAAAGACAGTAGCCTTGCTGGACACTAGCTGACTCAGCCCTCCTCCTCCTGCAGTGGGCATCTGCTCCAAGGGCAGCCTCTCCCAAACACGGGGAAGGGTGCCCAACCATGCTGGTTTGCTCCGGACGGAGGGGATTCCCAGGAGGCAAGACTTTCAGTACGCACACAGGAAAAGTCCTGAGCCAACTGGGACAAGTTATTCATCCCATCCGGAAGGGACTTAGGACCTGTGTGCTCAGGTTCAAAACCACAGAGGAGGCAATCAGGTTCTCAGAAACTGGGAGATGGAGGCCGATGCCTGAAATAGAAGCGCCGTGGTCTAGAAAAATGGCAAGGAGAGTTGAAGAGCTGCCGTATTGATCACATGTAAGCGAAATTTACAAGTAGAAACTATGAGCAAGTAGAGGACACTGATTATATTTTAGGAAAGCTGACTTTCAGTAGCTTCTTCCTTAAAAACCACCGTGGCCAATTACAGATCCTTGTGGAGACTTTTTCCAGATGCTTCTGTTTGCTGTTGCTGCTGCTTATGGTTTTGTTGCCAAGAAAAGGGCCACAGCAGACTCTTCTCTTCTGTATTAAAGATTGTTCTCTCCAAATCATGCTGCTTATCTTCCAAATTAAAAAGAAACGAGTAATATCCAGCACACTCAGAAATCTCTAAGTTGGGAAATCCCAGAGCGACTCTTAATGGACTCCCACCTCCCCTCTTGGAGCTCATGAAGCTCTTAATCAGCCAAAGCTGAGGTGGCAGATTGTTTTTCCCAAAGGGAACTGTGACAACATGTCCCATTTCTCACCCTCTTCTGACATTTTACTTTGACACCCCAGAGCTACTGTGAATGTCACTGCTAATGGCTCACAGCTGATCCCAGTCCAGAGACTTGCCCTTAGCTCGGGGGAGCCTTCTCTCCCAGAGGATTACGCCCAACACCAAGAGAACTCCCAGCCAACCCCCAGTAGCCAAGCTGACCTGGGGGTGTAAGGCCAGTCGGCTGACCCTGGTCTCCAGCTGAGGACACATCCTTGCTTAGCATTCCCAAACCTTGCCCTCCTTTCTCCTTTCCTCACTCCTTTACTCCTGAAAGCACTTCCCTCACGTATTACACGGATAAGTATCTCCCATTCCAGGCTGTATCTGGGGATCCCAACCGGGGACAGACTTCTCCTGGGGAAAGGAACATTTGTGCATGATTGATTGAAATCTATGTGTCATTTGTGTGATTGTGATTTTTTTTGTGTGCTAGAAAGAGTGCCTTCTTTTTACTAATGTGCTATACTGGTATTGGCTTCCAGACTTCTCGATGCATAAGCATTCATTCATCCACTGAGACTTTCATTTAACAGCGTTTATTGGCCACCCATGATATGCATAGAGTATGGAATAAGACCTATTTTTAAAAAAAAAAAGATTTTATTTTTTAATTTATTCAAGAGAAAGAGCATGTGAACAAGGGGAAGGGCAGAAGGGGAAGGAGAGGGAGAGAGAAAGAATCTCAAGCAGACTCGTACTGTGTGCAGAGCCCCACTCCAGGCTTGATCACAGAACTCTGAGATCACGACCTGAGCCAAAACCAACAGTTGGACGCTTAACCCACTGAGCCAGCCAGGCGCCCCCAACCTGGTTTTTACCTGGTGAAGGAATGTATATTGTAGTAGGGAGGACTTACGTGTCACCACAAACTCTAAGATAGAATAAAATATAAACTACAACAAAGTAGTAGTCTACATCTAGAATGTAGAGAAAGGACTGATTGATTTTGACTTAGAAAATAAGGGAAGAAAGAGACATGAGGAGGGAGCATTTCAACAGAGCCTCCGAAGAGGGTAGCATTTTGGTAGCTAGAGGGTGCAAGGAAGGACATTCCAAAAACGGGACCACCATGTAAAAGGCACCCATTCCTGGGGAGACATGCTGTGTTTTCTGACCTTCCTGAGAAGCAGTCTGTCTCCCACTGTAAATGTGCTTATCTCTGGTCTGTCCAATATGTGTTGAATGGATTTTTTGGTAGCTATAGCTCTTAGAGAGCAATATTATTTCTCTTATTTATTTCTGGAAGGAAGTCCTATAACAGCCCCAAGCACTGAGAGCAAAATCACTAGGTATTGCTTACGGCAGCCATCACAGGGATTTCCTAACCTTACGTGGTGACAGGAACCACAAGAGCCCTTGGCTGGCCGCTTTAGCCTTAAGTCAGCACCATCTTCAGACAGGAGAAGCCCAGTCCGATGTCTCCTCTGAAGCACCTCCCTCCAGGTCACCACCACCTCTGAGCCCCCAAACCAAATCTCCGTGGCTGGGTCGTCTGCCTTTGACCCTGTCAGCTGCACCCCCAGAGAGCTGGCTCGCCACCACAGCCCACTCACAGCCTCCCTCCAGAACCATTTGCCCCAGGGATAGAGCCTCTTTTATTCAGATTTACGTAAGTATGGGTACTGTGATGGTGCTGCACAAAGGAGGTCAATTAATGTTTATAAAATAAAATTTGATCTATCTGCTAGACGAGTCTCTTTGCAATGAGAAGGGATCCCAGTCAAGATAGAAGTATTGTTAAAGCAGGTGAACAGGACCAAAGGACACGCGTTGGCTCTAACCACTACAAGCCCTGTGACTTTTCCCTATCCATGCAAGGAAGCAACAGCAAGAAACTGAAAAGACCGTAAAGGAGGTTATTATCCTATGAAAGTCAGCAATTCACCCAGAGGAACATTCCCAGTCTGCTTTGCCACGGAGGGGTCTGCATGCGTGGGTGACCTAACTGTCCATCTCTCTGGTGAGTTTTCACAGGATCTTCCTTTGTATCTTTCTCTATTTTGCTCCTTTTTCTATGTCTTTCGATCACTTTGAGTCTTGATTTTATTCATCATCTTAGACTCCCCATGTCTTTCTTTATTCTCCCCTCTTCCTTCTGACTTTCTTTCTGAATTAACTGGGATTAGAAGTACGCCAGGATCTATATCCACACATAAAATGAGGTTTAGGTTTTCTGTTCTTTTGTTTTTATTGAGGTATAATTGGCGTACAGCATTGTATGAGTTTCAGGCATACAACATAATGATTCAACATTTGCAAAAGGGTCACCACAATAAATGTACTTAGTATCCATCACCACACATAGTTACACATTTTTCTTCCCTGATGGGAACTTTTAAGATTTACTCTTAGCAACTTTCAAATAAGCACTACAGAGTAATTAACTGTAGTCGCTCAGTTTTAAAGCCGGGCAAGTACCGTGCATAGTGGATAAACTAACTGGGTGTTACTGGTATTCCCCCCCACTCCCTTGCTTCCCCTGCGTCTCAGGGAAGTCTCTTCTTGCTAAGCCTCTTTCCACATGGGTTATGATCTTATCCCCTCCCTTAACTTTCCTGTCTCCCCTGTTCTAGCCTCCCCGCTCCGGTCTGCAGACCCTCAAACCCTCTCCTTCCTTCCTTCCTTCACAGCCATCACACTACTGCATCAGACTTCTTGAAAAATCATTAACACACCGTGCCTCCATTCCTCACTCCTGTGCAATCCCTAAGCTGTGCCCCCACCATACCCCTCCATCCCTGCCTCCCACCCGAGGAAAATTACTCTGGCCCTGACCCTCAAACCAACAAAGCAGCCTGATCCAGTGGACGTTCTACAGAGCGCTTAATTTCAGGGAGAGGATCGCGCACCTGCGTCCTTCACTCATTTCCCTCACCTGTGAAGGCGCAGACTTCCTCTCTCTCTTCCCCTGAGACTCTGCTCTGCTCCCCTCACTGGCTCCTCCCCCTACTTGAGAAAGGCCTGCTTTCCTGAGGACCGGCTTCCCGATTTCTTACCTTCCCTCCTCATCTCCAGGTCCTCCCTTACCAAAGCCCTGGGCAGTGTCTCAGCGTATCAGTGAGCCTGGGGTCTGAAGGGAGGCATTTTCATGCACAGATGTAGCCTTTTGTAAGATGTGTGTGGCCTCCTATAAGGTGCTCCTGTTTTTCACACGGTTTTCACTGGTTAGCAAATAGGGCCACCTGGGCCTTGTTGCTTCCTGGGCCAGGGCTCTGAGGCTTGAGGCTTTAGGCTTGGCCCGAAGAACTCAGCCGGGAAGCGCCCTGTGCAGTGCAGGCTCAGAGAAGGTTCAGCGGTGGTGGGGGGCATAGGGATAGCTGGTTAACCAGTCACCTCCCTCCTACTGGGGGCATTGGGGGGGTGGCCCCAGCCCCAGTGCTCCTGACCCATGTTTGCAGCCCGTCCCTGCACCCGCGTGGCCACGGAAGCCGCAAGCCGCAAGCCGCAGTGGCAACCCGGACTTCTCAATGCGCCTTGTTGCTGGGATTCTGTTCACAAGCACTTAGAAGAACTCCGAGAAAATCACGTCTTCGTAAGTGTCTTGTTCTAAGAAAAATGTGCAGATTTAAGAGTGAGCCATAACACCTTAACGTGAGCTTTTCTTCCCCCCAATGATTGTCATTATTATTATTGTTATTATTATTATTGTTATCATTATTATTATGGAATGTTGGTGGGAAATGTTGAAAAGTCAGGAAAGTTTAAAGTACAGTGAAAATCTGTATCCCCTCCATCTTCTTCAACAGCTAGGAATATCTGCCAGCCTTGTTTCATCTCTCTGTATCGGTGTGCATGTGTTCTTAACAATTCTGTGTATTACTCAGTGATCACCATGGTAAGGATAGTCGCCATCTGTCCCCATACAACCTTACTACAATATTATTGACTCTGTTCCCTCTGCTGTACTTTTCATCTCTGTGACTTATTTATTTTATAACCAGAAGTTTGTACCTCTTAACCCCTTCACCTGTTTCACCCATCCCCCCACCACCTCCCTTCTAGCAACCACCATTTTGCTCTTTGTATTTATTACTCTGTTCCTGTTTTTTTTGTTTTTGTTTTATTTGGGGTCCACGTATAAGTGAGATCATATAGTATTTGCCTTTCTCTGTCTGACTGCTTTCACTTAGCATGATGCCCTCTAGGTCCATTCACGTTGCAAATGACAAGATTTCATTCTCCTTTATTTTTTTTTTAAAGCTTTTATTTATTTATTTGACAGACAGAGATCACAAGTAGAGAGTGAGGCAGAGAGAGAGGAGGAAGCAGGCTCCCCGCTGAGCAGAGAGCCTGATGTGGGACTCGATCCCAGGACCCTGGGATCATGACCTGAGCCGAAGGCAGAGGCTTTAACCCACTAAGCCACCCAGGCGCCCCTCATTCTCCTTTATCACTGAGTAATATTCCAGTGTATATTTGCTACATCTTTTTTATCCATTCCTCCATTGATGGACACTCGGGTTACTTCTATAACTTGGCTATTGTAAATAATGCTGCAATAAGCATCGGGGTGAATATATCTTTTCAAATTAATGTTTTCATTTTCTTTGGGCAAATATCCAGTAGGAGAATGCTTAAATCATATGGTAATTCTATTTCTAATTTTTGGCAGAACCTCCATACAGTTTTTCAGAGTGGCTGTGTCAATTTATATTCTATCAGTGCATGAGGTTTCCTTTTTCTTCACATCCTCAACAATGCTTGTTATTTCTTGTCTTTTTGATACTAGCTGTTCTGCCTGGTGTAAGGCATGACCTCATTGTGATTTTGATTTGCATTTCCCTCGTGATGAGTGACGTTGAGCATCTTTTCCTGCATCTGTTGGCCATCTGCATCTTTCTTTGGAAAGATGTCTATTTGGGTCCTCTGCCCATTTTTTAATTAGATTGTATGGGTTTTTTGGGTTTTATTTTGAGTTGTGTAAGTTCTTTATGTATTTGGACGTTAATGCCATATCAGATACATTATTTGCAAATATCTTCTCCCGTTCTGTAGATTGTCTTTTCATTTTGTTGATGACTTCTTTCACTGTGCAGAAATTTTATATTTTGGTGTAGTCCTAATAGCTCACTTTTTTTTTTTCCTATTTAAAAAAAAAAGATTTATTTATTTACTTATTTATTTAACAGAGAGATCACAAGTAGGCAGAGAGGCAGGCAGAGAAAGAGAGAGAGAGAGAGGAAGGGAAGCAGGCTCCCCATTGAGCAGAGAGCCTGATTTGGGACTCGATCCCAGGACCCTGGGATCATGGCCTGAGCCGAAGGCAGAGGCTTTAACCCACTGAGCCACCTAGGTGCCCATAATAGCTCACTTTTGTTTCCCTTGCCTGAGGAGACATGCCCATAAATATGTTGCTCAGGGGGATATCCAAGGGATTATGGCCTGTGTTTCCTTTTAGGGGTTTTATGGTGTCAGGTCTTATATTTGGGTCTTTAATGCATTTAAATTTATTTTTGTGTATGGTGTGAGGAAGTGGTACATATTTTTTTTGAACCATTGGAAAGTAAGTTGTAGACATCATATTTGAATCCTAAATACTTAAGCACACATCTAAGAATACAGACATGCTTCTCTCTAACCACAAAAGCCTTATTACACCTAAAGAGATTAATAATCATTCTACAATATTATCTAAGAGCCATGCTCTATTCAAAATTTTCCAGTCATCCTAAGAAACTTTTATAGCTTTGGTTTCACCAAATCAGGATTCACCTGAGATTCACACATTACATTTTGTTATTATTTCCTTTGGGTCCATTTATTTTATTTTACATATTTTGTTTATTTATTTGAGAGAGAGAGAGCAAGAGAGCACTAGCAGGGCAGAGGGAGAAGCAGGGCAGAGGGAGAAGCAGGCTCCCAGATGAGCAGGGAGCCCGATGGGGTCCCTCGATTAGAGGACTCTGGGATTGTGACTTTACCAGATGCTTAACTGACTGAGCCATCCAGGTGCTCCTCTTTGGGGTCTATTTAAAAAAAATTTGTTTACTGGGGTGTCTGGGTGGCTCAGTCATTATAAGCACCTGCCTTTGGCTCAGGTCACAATTCCAGGGTCCTGGGATCAAGCCCCACATTGGGCTCTCTGCTCAATGGGGGAGCCTATTTCTCCCTCTGCCTACTCCCCCTATTTGTGCTCTCTCTTTCTCTCTCTCTCTCTCACTGTGAAATAAATAAAATCTTTAAAAAATTTTGTTTACTGATACAAAATCAACATAATTTTAATGCATCCATTTTAAGTGTACAGTTTGAGTTTTGAAATATATATATATATATATATATGCACCTTTACAGCAATCACTCCAATCAAAATATGGAATATGTTCTCTCATGCCACCTTTCCAACCAATTACCCCTTCACCCCCTGTCCCAGGCAACCACTGATCTGATTTTTATCAACATTGATAGCTTTACCTGGTGAAGAACTTCAGAAATCTAGTAATATAGCTTGTATTCTTTTCTGTCTGATTTCTTTTGATCAGCATAATATTTTTGAGACTCATGTTGTATGTATGAGTTGCTTGTTCCTCTTTGTTGCAGAGTAATATTCCATGGTATGAATATACTGGTTTGTTTATCCATTCACCCACTGATGAACATCTGGGTTACATTTAGTTGGAAGCTCTTGTGATTAATGCTGCTATGAACATTCTTGTACAAGTCATTTTGTGGACACATGTAAAAATCTAGAAGTAGAGTTGCTGGATCATACAGTTAATGTATGTTTAACTTTATAAGAAGCTGCCAAACTGTTTCCCAAAGTGTTCATAACATTTCACACTCTTTCCAGGAATGTGCGAGAGCTCTAATTTCTCCACAGCCTCACCAGTGCTTACTATTAAAAACCTTTTTGCTTTTTGCCATTTTACTGGGGGTGTAGTGGTATCTCAGTGCGGTCTTAATTTGTATGTCCCAGATAACTAGAGAAGTTATACGTCTTTTCATGGGTTTATTGCTCATCTATATAGTATATAGGTGGCCCTTGACAACGTGCTTTGGAATCATGCAGGCCCACTGGTATGCAGATTTTTTACAGTACTGTAAACGCATTTTCTCTTCCTTATGCTTTCCCTAACATTTTTTCTCTAGCTTACTGTATTATAAGAATACAGTACATAATACATACAAGATACAAAATATGTGTGAATTGACTATTTATGTTATTGGTTAAGGCTTCCAGTCAACAATAACTATTAGACTATTAGTCTAATTATTAGTAGTTATAATTATTATATTATAATTATTATAATTATTAATAGTCTAACTATTATAACTATTAGTTTTGGGGGAGTTAAAAATTATATGCAGATTTTTGACAACACAGAGGATCAGAGGGTTGGCAGCCCAACCCCCATGTTGTTTAAAGGTCCACTGTATATTCTTTTTGTGATCTGTCTTTTCAGATGTTTGCCCTTTTAAAAATTGGGTTATTACTTGTTGTTGACTTGCACCTATGAATCTTTTACCAGGTTTATGCATTATAAATAATTTCTTCCAATGCCTTGACTTTTCATTTTCTTAATGGTGTTTTTTGAGAAGTTTTTAATTTTGATAAAACCCAATTTATCAAGATTTTCTTTTAAGATTGGTGTTTTTTAAGTATTTATTTATTTATTTGACAGGCAGAGATCACAAGTAGGCAGAGAGGCAGGCAGAAAGAGAGGGAGAAACAGGCTCCCCGCTGAGCAGAGAGCCCACTGCGGGGCTCAATTCCAGGATCCTGAGATCATGACCAAAGCCGAAGGCAGAGGCTTAACCCACTGAGCCACCCAGGCACCCCAAAATTGGTGCTTTTTTGTGTTTTGTCTAAAAATTTTTGCCTCCCCAAAGTTAGAAAGGTTTTCTTCTATGTTTTTTCCTTGAAGTGTTGTAGTTTTAGCTTTAACATGTAGACCTATAATCCCTTTAGAGTTCATTTTTCTATAGAGAGTATGAAACTGTTTAGATTTTTTTTTTCAAACATGAAGCTGGTTTTCCTTGCACCATTTGTTGAAAAGACTATTTTTTTCCCACTGGATTACCTTAAAAAATAAGGTAAAAATAAGTAGACCAGAGATACATGGGTCTACTTCTGGACTCTCTTCTGGTCCATTGTGTATCCTATGCCAATACCACAATGATTACCAAGATGTTACAGTTGCTCTTGAGATCAGTGTGTAAGTTCTTCAAACTGTCCTTTTCCAAAATTATTTTGAGTCTTCTGGTCCTTTACGGTTTCACATAAATTTTGTAATAAGCTTCCCAATTTTTATTTTTTAAAATGCCTGTGGAGGTGGTGATTGGAATGGTTTGAATCTACAGATCTGTGGGGAAAACTGACATTTAAAAAATATTGATTCTTTCAATCCATGAACATGGAAAATCTGTCTATTCACTTGAAGCTTGTTTAATTTCAACAGTGTTTGGTCATTTTCAGTACCCAGTGTGTATGTGTATGTGTGTACACATACATACACATATATATACACACACATTTATCGGAAACATTAATTTTTTGACCTTGTGAATAATATTTCCTTTCCCAGTTGTTTGTGCTGAAATACAGACATACGATTGATTACTATATATTGACCTTGTGTTCTCCGTCTTTACTGGATGTCCCTTTTTAGTTTTAGTAGCTTTTCTGTTGAATCCAGAGGATTTTCTATGTTCACAACCACGTTTTAGTTCTACCTTTCCGATGTGTACACTCTTTTCTTCCTTGCCTTTTGGCACTGGCTTTGACCACTGCAGAATGTGGACTAGAAATGGTGAAAGAAAACTTCCTTCCTTGTCTCTGACCTTAGAAGGGAAATAGTCATTTACCAAAAAGTATAATGTAGAAAAAGAAAAAGATTCAGAAATAAAGCATTTTACAAAACTCAAAATCCACTCATGATTAAAGTTCTTGGTAAACTTGGACTACAAAGTCAATGGGATCTATCCTTGTTGTTTTCTTTGAGGATTGTTGAGTTTTGATTTCACGGGAAGTTAATTTGTATGTGGATTAACCTGATGCTTTGAAGACTTACTTTTAAGCTTTACTAAAGCAGATCTAGAGTAGCTAGTTAGCCCTAATCCAAATCTAATCTAATCCTAATCTAAGTGTCACCTACTCCAAGCCCTTGGGATTCAGTAAGGCTTCCCACACTGGTTGATCAAAACTCAAGCATCTCCCGTCTCTGCATGAGCTCCAGCAGCTCTTATGCTTATAACAACATGGTGCCTTTCTTTCACGTTTGTGACGTCTCCCCCATACATGTAGAACTTAGTATTTAGCCAAAGACTCAGAGGGAATCCCATGGCCTGGAACTTTTTCTCTGGTTAACTTCTTCCTCAGAAATATTCTGCTGTGGAAATTCCAGCTGCTCCAGCCCCGTCCCCAGCTCCAATCACCTGTCTTGTCAGCTCTGTGAGACCTCTGTATTCTGTTTGGGTCCCCCTGCCTGGGTTGGTAGATGCAGATGCCTCTAGTCAAAAGCCTGGGTGACTGGAGGCGCACCTTGTTTGTTTCGTTTCTCTCAAAAAGTCCAGCCCTGTGCTGCCAATTTTTTCATGTCTGTAAACAATTATTTAATGTTTTATCCAGGGTTCTAATGGTGTATGGCCGAATGGCTAGCCAGTACCACTTATTCTGTCATTGATGAAGGAGAAGAGTCGCCAGTCTCTTAATTTAGAACGGGGATCAGCAAACTTTTTCTGAAAGAGCAGGATAGTAAATACTGTAGTTTGCAGGCCACACTGTTTCTGTTGCAATCACTCAGCTATGTCATCGTAGCACAAAAGCAGCCACCCACGATACATAAGCTAATAAGCATGACAGCATTCTAGTAAAATTTTATTTACAAAAATAGACAACTGACTTGCAGGTCATGGTTTGGCAACCTTTGATCTAGAACAGTCTCTCTGCCTGTTTCCGCCTTGTCATAGGCTCTTTCAAGAGCCACCCCAAGTCATCTTCTGAATCCCCCAAATTCTGGGTTCAAGTACTTATTTTCTGAAGGTACTGTGTAATAGATTCCTTCATCCCCTGTGTTTTCTGTAAGCTGGTAGGTATGCCAAGAAGCTTTATGAGAGTCCCATTCAATATTTGGGGGCAAGAATTTTGTCCTAGATAATGCTGGGAATATTAGCTTTTGAAAAAGCAGCATCAAAGTCAGTGCAATTGTGTTTCATTCATTGATGATTTCAGTCACTCAGCCATCCACCATCCTTCCCTTGAGGATCTGTGGTGTGCTCCCTCTTCGAGGTGCAGTGCTGAGTGTCCTGAAGCACCCAGCGATGTGGTTTGACCTGCCGGCAGGACTGCTAGGGGGCAGAAAAGCACAGTGCTAAAAAGCCAGCCCCTTGCTCTGTCTTCCTGGCCCACTGTCAGAGGGCTACCCTGATCTGAGGTAATTGTAAAAGTCCAGATTCACCAGCCCCTCAGACCCAATGAGATAGAAAGAATCTCTTGGAGAGATCCAGAAACCCGAATCCATACCCAATTCCATTGTTAAAGGAGGCCAAAGGAGGGGCACCCGTGTGGCTCAGTGGGTTAAAGCCTCTGTCTACCTTCCGCTCAGGTCATGATCCCAGGGTCCTGGGATCGAGCCCCACATCGGGCTCTCTGCTCAGCAGGGAGCCTGCTTCCTCCTCTCTCTCTGCCTACTTGTGATCTCTGCCTGTCAAATAAATAAATAAAAATCTTTAATTTAAAAGAAAAAAGGCCAAAGGGAAGCAGATGTGATGAAAGTTACCTCGTGGGGGGGGAAGCCCTCCACCTGGGAGGAGGCTACATTTCCTGACTTCCCACTGGGTCTACCAGAAAGAAAGACATGTCTTGCAGCCCAGGGGTCAGGCGGCCCTCCAGTTAGAGGAGAAAAGGCTCTTGGTCTCAAGGACTGTGATGATTTAAAAATATGTCCACAATTCTTTGAGACCCCTTTGTTGAAAAGGTAGAAGTTGGTGCCTCTTCTCCTTGAGTGTGGGCTGGCCCTAGCGGCTTGCTTCTAGCAGATAGAATGGGGCAGAAGTGATGATGTTTGCCCTCAAGACAAGATCCTGAAAAGCACTGCAGCTTCCTCCTGTCTTTCTCTGAGATCCCTCACTCTGCAGGAAGCCAGGCGTCTTGCTGTGCAGCCCTGTGGCTGTCCTGGAGGAGAGGAAGTGCGGTCTCCCGCCAGCAGCTGGCATCACTTGCCAGCCCCCTCCTCCTCCCCCTGCGCCTCCAGTTGAGGCAGCCAGCTTGAAAACGACACTGCGCGGGGCCCCGCATGCTCTTCTGTTTGACACATGTGTCTTCTCAACCGGCTGCTGACCTCACAGTGAAATTCCCAGGCAGAAACCTACTCCAGGCCTCCGAAGAATTGGGACTTGGAACATCCACCCCACCCCCCGGGTGAACTATGTTTGGAGATGACGCCATTGCCCCTTCCTTCCCCACAGAGCACTCTTTGGAGGCTTCTGTCTGAATGGAAGGCAGCTGGGCACCCCCTCTTCTGGCAGGGGAACAGCTTTTCTCAGTGCCGAGCCAGCAGCGCATATGGGTATCAATACTGACAGCTTTATTTCATTAACACCCCTGTTCTAACAAAGCCAGCTGACTGGCCACGATTTTGGAAAAATAATAAGAGCGCACCGATGCCAAAATACTGCAGTCAACTCAGTAGGGCCTGTGGGGAAAAAGTTAAAACGTAAGGACTCACCAGCACCTCCTGGTTTAGAGTGAGTCTGGGAAGGAGGGAGCGAAGTACGGTGTTCTGGGGACCCCCCCCGCCCCGTTGGTCTGAGTTTGTATTTGACCTCTCTCCGCAAGGTAAGAGTGAAAAGTGACTTTGCCTCCACAGAGATTGGAGTTGATTTTTTTTAAATTAGACGACAACTGAGGAAATAATGTGCAAAATATATAAACAGTTCACTGAAAAAAAGATTCAAAAGGCTCCTAATATTTGAAAAGAATCCCAATTCACTCATTAAAAAAACATAAATGAAAACTGCCCTGGGCTAGGATCTCTCTTATCAGACAGGCAAAAATCCAGAAGTTGGATTTGGATAACACACTCTGTTGTTGAAGTGATAAGGAAATAGGCACTTGTGTCTATTGCCAGTTAGAGCATGAGAGGCCCCCCCACCCTATGAGGAACAGTTGGCATCATCTCTCCCAATTACACCCACGGTTCCCTGTTAAAGTGGCCATGTCGCGCAGAGCTTGCACTGAACCTAGACCTTGTCTAATCAAAAACAACAGAAGCACAAGGGTATTCACTGTGGTATTATTTATAATATTAAAAGATTAGAAACAAACGTAAAGGTCCATAATTAGAGGAAGGGCTGAGCACGTGGTATAGTCACATTATGGGGTACTATGTAGCTATACCAAAAAATGAGAAAGGTCTCTACCTGTGGAGTCATTATCGATAGTATTAGATGAAAAAAGCAAGGAGCAGAGTAGCATGGATTTGTGTGTATGTGTGTGTGCACGCGCACGCGCTTGCGTACATAAACAAGCCTATAAAATTAGCAATGTTGTATTCCATGTATCAGTATATATGTTGCAATGCATATTAGTGTTCATATATAAAATATATATACATTATATGTAATGTATATATTATACATTATATATAAATGTACATTGTAAAATATAAGTATCAAAAAGGAAACACCAGGGGGATACAACTGAAACTAATAAGAGGAATGATGACTTAGAGGGGTAGGTGGGACAGGGGAGAGGAGTAAAGGATGGAACCATCTTTATGTATACTTTTTAATATAGCATATGTTTTATGTGTTCAAAAATAAAGTTAAATTGAGGTACCTGGGTGGCTCAGTGGGTTGGGATCCCACTCTTGATTTCTTTGGCTCAGGTCATGATCTCAGGGTTGTGGGATTGAGCCCCATGTCAGGCTCCACACTCAGTGGGGAGCCTGCTTGGGATTCTCTCTCTGCCTCTCTGCCCCTCCCCTTGCTCATGCTCTCACTCTCAATCTCTCTCTCAAATAGTAAATATTTTAAAAAATTTAATTTAATATTAAATTAATTTAATATTAAATATAAATGGGGATAAATGACCCTAATTGTATGTCACATTAGTAATACAGAGAAAAATAATTATTTCAATGACTTCCAATTTTCCACTCTAAGTTTACATTTGGGCTTAATGAAATATATCTTAAGGACTTAAAAAACTTCAAAACTCTTTTCCTTTACTCACTAATTTTATTAGTAGTAATATTGAATTATAATTCAAAGGGAAAAAGAATCCCAACGTCAGCGGCCTACTATGGCAAGAAGAGACTCTTTTAGACTTACAGACTCCAGCTCGAGCTCCTTTCCAGGGCTGAAGGGCAGCCCAGAAACAGCCCATCGTGGGAACAGAGCAGTGACCTGCCCGTGGTCACATCTAACTGGGCATTATGAGCCCTTTGCAGTGCATAGCCATGAAGGACACAAGCCTGGTGAAAGCCATCAGGCTCTGCCAGACAGCCCCCATGGGACCTGTAGTAACTTGTCACTTCTCACAGAGAGACAGGGAGGAGACAGGGCAGGGAAGCCACTTGGCCTGGCACCTGTCGGAGCTGGGTTTCAACTCCAACAACTGCAGGTTCCCCAGAGAGAGCAGCAGTGGGAGGGCGTTCAGCTCCTAGCAACTTTACTGCCTGAGCACCATGAAGGGGGAGGAAAGCTTGAGAGCCTGGGGATGAGAATCCTAGAGGTGAGTGAGTACCTACAGGCCTTTAAATAAGTGCTCTTATTTAAGTGGTCGGGCACGCGAGAGCTGTGGTGGCTCATCTACCCCCACCAACCTACTTTGCCCACCTTCTAGCCCCTTCAGGCCCAAGCAGCTTCCAGAAAGCAGACGGAGCAGTGAACTTCTAGCACTGACCCCATCTCAGCCCCCCACCCTCAGCAGACAGGGGCACTCTCCCGAGTGAAGTGAGGGACAGATACCCTTTTCAAACAATCACATGCGTCACCCAGCTGAAATCTCCCCCGTTCCCCACAAAGCCTTTTTTACCTGGGAAAGCTGCATCCAAGCCTCTCCTTTGCTCCTGTTGGGGCACTCGGGTTGGTGGCAGCTGACTCCAAGAATCCAAGGTATGCCAGATCCCAGGAGGGCTCATGGCATGTAGACAGACCCTGCCTGGTTTCCCACCAAGGGTCAGAGGACGTTTCACCCTTCTGGGCCACCTACCACCCCTGCAGTGTGCTTCCCAACTTCTCTCTCCTTTGGAGAAGTTCCTACACCAGAAGCGCAAGGATCAGGGTTTCCTACATCCAGGGCGGCAACAGGAGGAGCCCAGCCCACCCCTCTGACTGGGGGAGCTCTCCTAACTAACCCATCGGAGGCTGAGAGGCACTGAGAGGAAGGAAGTCTCATACTATTTCCCATTCGGACATTTTCAAGCATTTTCCATTTCATCCTGAAGAACGTTTTCTTCTGCTCCACCTTGTCAGGACAAGCCTCGTCGATGCCCCCAGCAGTCCTGACTGCTCCCAACACAAAGAAACGTGCCTTCCTGAATACATGAGTCCAAAGTCCCCCAGTCTGGAAATTTGGGAGGACTCCTCATATGAAAGAGGCAAGGGCCTCTGACTTGGTTTCCCCATGCCCCTGGGGCTGTCTCATGCAGCCCTGACGGAGCCACCAGGAAGGCTCGACTGATGACTGTGTGAAGCCCACATCCACGCTGGGGTGCTGACGGCAAACCCACATTCTTCCCTTTTAGGACCCTTAGCACGGGCTGGGTTGTGTGAAGGCCTAGAAGTCACAAGGGGCTCATAATCCCAGATTATGGTGTGGCCTCTGCCATTTCTATTGTCCCCATAGGCAGTGTTTCCCAGGTTCCCAGATGAGAAGCACTACTCTCCTGGAGATGTGGGTTTATTGGACCAGTCTGCAATAGAACTCAGGATGTTAACTTCTTCAACAGTTAATTCTGGTTCTTATCATTGTGGATCCTCATAGATCCCTCCAGACTACTGTCTGTCTTCTGCCCACGTGAGGCCACCTTCTGAGGTTCACTTCCTATCTTTAGACCCATTCCTTTCCTATGACTTGCCCTGGAATGGTGCCTCCCTTCCAGGGCCACCCACCACATGCCGACCTCATTCCTCTGCAAAGCAACCATATCAAAGGCCAACAGACACCTCACAGCAGGATGTCCACAGGCACCCTACCCCACTGCCACCTCTCGGGTGGAAACTGGATGACCACATACTTGCTTCTCCCTCAGCTATCATCCTCTGGAAACATGCTTCCGTTGGCCTGTCGTGTTCCTCCTAAGCTTGTAAACTAAAGAAAGAACAAAGGGACTTGGCCTGGTCCAACATTAGCTTTCATTTCAGTAGAATTGGTTGATTGGGTTAGTCCACTTAACTGACCCCAGGAGAGGACAAAGAATTCACAAGAACAGGTTCTCGTGGCATGGAGGCAGTATGGTCACACAGTGTGTCTGGTCACACCTGACCTCACAGAGCTCCTCACGGTTCTCCACAAGGTGGGTATCATGCCTCCCAATACCACAGAAAGGGACTCAGGCATAAGATTTTCTATGCCACTGACGAGAATGTTTCGGTCTTCATAAAACAAGTAACAAGCGTGGGAAGATATCCAATATGCTTAGTCACTAGAGAAATGGAAATGAAAACCAGAATGAGACACCATTTCATGCTAACCAGGATTGCTGTAGTAGTAATGGCGATGGCGGTGCGTTGGAACTCTCATACACTGCCAGGGGGAGTGGAAAAAGGTACGACCTCTGGGCAACAGTTTTCATTTCCTCAAAAACTTAAAATTAGCGTACAGTCCAGCAACTCCATTCCTACATATAGAACTAAAAGAATTAGAACAGGCACTCTAATGGATGCTTGTACACAAGTTCTGTAGCGGACTTATCATAATAACAAAAAGCGGCCACAACCCAGATATCCACCAATGGGTGGATGAGTAAACTATGGCTTATCTCTACAATGCAGTATCCCTCCGCTCTAAAATCCAATGAAGTACTGATACATGTTATGATGTGGATGAATTTCAAAAAACATCATGAAATACCCGGAAAAGGTAAATCTACAGAGACAGAACAGATGGGTGGTTGCCCAGGGGTAAGGGGAGGGAGGCAATCGAGAATGACTGTTTAATGGGTTTTCTTTTGGGGGGATGAAAATATTTTGGAGTCAGAGGAAGTGGTCCTATAATGTTATGAATGTACCCAATGCCACTGAATTGTTCACCTTGAAACGGTTCGTTTTACGTTATATGAGTTTTGCTTCAATTAAAAAAAAATGTTGGGGCTCCTGGGTGGCTCAGTTGTTGGGCGTCTGCCTTCAGCTCAGGTCATGATCCCAAGGTCCTGGAATGGAGCTCCGCACTGGGCTCCCTGCTCGAAGGAAAGCCTGCTTCTCTCTCTCCCTCTCCCCCTGCTTGTGTTCCCTCTCTTGCTGTCTCTCTGTCAAAAAATAAATTAAAATCTTAAAAATAAATAAATGAAAATAAAAATAAAAACACATATGAAGGAAAAATTGAGTGACTGTCCACTGGGTGGGTTTTCGGAAGCTGTCACCCTTTGCCAGAACCTTGATAGGGATAGGATGCGTCTTTTTTTTTTTTTTTTTTTTTTTTTTTTGACAGAGAGAGATCACAGCAGACAGAGAGGCAGGCAGAGAGAGAGGGAAGCAGGCTCCCCGCTGAGCAGAGAGCCCGACGCAGGACTCGATCCCAGGACCCCGAGATCATGACCTGAGCCAAAGGCAGCGGCTTAACCCACTGAGCCACCCAGGCGCCCCTGATAGGCATAGGATGCATCTTCCATGACCAAATGATTTTCCCCAGCTCTGCCATCTGTGACTTCAGTCAGGCAGTAGACTTCCTCACATGGGGACCTCTCACAACACCCCAGGTTCTCCAGGCTCCACCTTGCTGAGCACCGTGGAGACTGACAGAGGTTGAATAGACTTCCCTAACCAGAAGGTCAGACTTTGACCTAAGAATTCCCAACTGTGTTTTATTTATTTTTTTTAGGATTTTTTATTTGTTTATCTGACAGAGAGATGGAGACAGAATGCACAAGTAGGCAGAGTGGCAGGCAGAGAGCAGGGAGCCCGATGTGAGGCTCCATCCCTGGACCCTGGGATCATGACCTGAGCTGAAGGCAGCCACTTAACCAACTGAGCCACCCAGGAGCCCTCTAACTGCACTTTAATTTTATTAGCATACAAAGGTAGAATACTCAGTTACAACCCCAACTCTGAGCCATTGAAAGATTTTGGTTATTGAGGAGAACTCCTAAGTGTTTAAAACTAAGTCAGTCTACCTAGAAATTTCAGCTTCATCATTTTAAACAAATAACAGCAGGAGGAAGTGGTAATAATCCACCCTTTGTTCTAATTTTAAAATGTGAATAATTAACTTTCCGGGAAAAAAAGCAGAATTTTAAGAGCAGTTCAATCCAATAAATGCCCAATTCAGAGAGGGAGATCAGTGCTGCTGGTACAGACTGGTTCCCGTGATTTATGGTGGTGGCAATTCCCATGAAATCAGTCGTGACTTTGGTGAAACGAGTGGAGCATTAACGCCCTTAAGTTCTGCTTTTAGGCACTTAACTGCTGGGTAATACAGATTTTTATAGGGGCTATGGCTTGTGTAAAGGCATAAAATGTGCACATTTTTGCTACATCAAATTGTGTTATCAACCATGCTGTTACTATAGATTTTCATTTTCTCAAAGTCAGTTTCTCACAGGTAGAACTGCTAGCACTTAGTAGTTATTTCTGGTTTCTATCTAGAATTAAATACTTACCGTGCTGCCCGACTCTTTGGTTCATCAGTAGCTTCATAAGACTAAAAGTCGGTGGGCCACGCAGTCGGACCAGCACGTTATAACAGAAAGGCATCTCCTTCCTGGACCTCTCCAGGGGAATTGAATTATCCGAGGAGCCCAAGAAATCTCTTTTCTGAAATTGTCACTTCACCGTAAGGAGGCTTCCAGATATGAGTGAGCTGAAACTGCCCCAGTGTAAAAGGCCTAGTTACCTTCTTGCAAAATGAAAGAAAGAAAGGGGAACAGGAGAGGAGGAGGAAGGAAGAGAGGGAGAGGGAAGAAAAGAAGAGGAAGAAGAAATAATAAAGAAATGAGAGTAATCTTGTTTCTCTGCCCAAAAGCAGTTAACACTGGAAACAGAACCGGGTTAACCATGAACAACGGCCTCTGTTCAGCCTTTGAGCAGCACAGGATAATGACTTCCAGAACCCTGCATGGGTTCAAATCTCAGCCTCAGCATTTAGAAGCGCCGTGACCTGGAATAAGTTAAGTAGCCTCTCAGAGCCTGAGAGGCTTTGTTTCTTTGTTTCTTCACCCACCACTTTGAATGTAGCAGGTCTCAATGAGAGAACCGACTATGGGTGGGCTGGAGGCACGTGACGTCTCCTGTGGTCCAGAGCACGCTTGATCCAGAACATTCGCTGCTGATGTTGATGCTGCAATGCCAGAAATCAGAACAGAGCCGATGCCGTTGTATTTTTTTATTAAAAAACAAATTAAATAAAATAGTGATCGATTTATAGAAAATGGAACCGGAGTCCACAGTTCATGGTGGGGAAGGCTCAGAAGATGGAGAGGACGTTGCGGTTGCTGCCATTTCTTTTTCTTCATATCTGGGAGGCAGTTCAGAGGAGAGATGTGGAGTGATTGAGATCTCAGAGGACACAGCAGTCCCAGAAATGGTGTATATAGATTCACGATCTCTCTCGGAGGCCGTGCCTTGGCCCTCAGGAGTTGAGGTCCTACTAAAAAGGAGGGAAAACAGAAAGGGAAGAGAGGGGAACAGTAACACACCCTAAGTATGAGGCTCTTTTCAAATGTTTGATTGCATGTGTTTAGGAGTATTTGCAAGGGTCTAAGGAGAAATTTCTTCCCTATTCTGTTTCTTACAGATATGCCTTGGTTCCTTTCCTTCCTTAGAGCCAACGGTCACATTAAGAGAGTCTCGCCCCGTTGCTGTTTCCCTTGTCATTGAGAAGGCACGACAAGGTAAGAACGTGTCATTGCCGTCCAGAAAGAATACGCACGTGCAGAGTTACTATTCTCTACCTCTGTCTTTGGAGACAGCTCACATAAGGGAAACAAACTTACACAAAGAGAAAATTAAATCATAATCCAAAAACATGAAGGGAGGCAAGAAAGCATAGTGGTTACTGGCGTGGGCTCTAGCAAAGGGCAGACCTGCCTCTGAATTGCCACTCTGCTGCTTTCCAGCTGTGTGATCCTGAGCAAGTTATCTCACCTCATTGAGCCTCAGTCTCCTCATCTGTAAAATGGGGACGATGAGTGCCGTCTCAGCTACCCAGGAGAATTACACGAGAGAATGTGAGCAAAGCCAGGCTGTGGCACTCAGAAATCATGGTAGCAGCAAGCAGGAGTTTGTTTTAAGTTAACAGACATTTATTTAGGGCTTGGGCAAGCTCATCATTGGAGAAAAGAATACAAAAATTCACTAACAGAATTACGCAAACGTCCAGGACCTTATCTCCCCTTCCTCCAGGCAGGACAATTCCTAAATCCATCTCTGGATCTCTGGCCCACCACCCCGTCAACTTCAGATTGAGAGCAGAAGCCCAACTTGGTCGGGTCGGGGTCACCCAACTACCTCCATGAGATACTGAAACCCTCTGCACCTGCTGGAGGTCCCCTAGGACCCCCAGGTCTCTCCATGATCTAAAGTGGCAAAGCCTAACACAGCAGGGGCCCTCCCAAGCCCTGCTCCGGTGCTCAGTCTGGCTAATAATGGGTTAAACATTTGGTGGATCACCCCTGGGGGCGGGGGGAGGTAGTGAAGACAGCCCGGAGGAGGCTTCCAATCTAACCACTTTTGTAATTTTTAATGTGTGTGCTGCCCAGCATTTCTGAAAGGTCCTCTTAACATTAAGGCAATAGTTCTGATATCATGTCTGCAAAAAAGATACTCATGCTCACATGTTTATTCCTGTACCACAGCCTTAAAGCTAATTTGGCCTGAGTTCAGGCACAGGCCTGAGAAAGTTAAACACGCCTACCCTTGACATTCAAATGCAAAGCCTTACCCATAGTTAAAAATACTGTAATACGAAGGTGGATTTTCTCTGGGAAGCAAACCATTAGCCCCAGGACTCGGAGTTACTGTAGAAGCTGAAGACTCGGGAAAGTAAGGTGGTGGCGGGGGTGGGAATATGATCACGGCGTCACCTAAGGAAACACAATATTTCATCGAAGACAGGTGAGTAACAAATGCAAGCCCATTAGCAGGAGTAAAATAAATTAGTTACGTATCTTGCCCATGAACACGAAAGGTCAAAGCACCTGTGCTAACTCCAGAATTTAGAAGTGAGCCTATCAAATTCACAGAGACGGAGCGTGGAGGTTGCCAGGGGTTGGGGCAAGGCAGGGAGGGGGGATTCGAGTGAGTGTTTAATGGGGGCAGTTTCTCTTTGATGATGACAAACTCCTAGAACTTGAGAGTGGTGATGGTTGCAGAACACGGCAAATGTAATTAATGTTACTCTCTGCTTAAAAATGCTTAAAATGGTAAATTTTATGTTACATGTATCATACCACAGTTTTTTCAAACAGTGTGCCAATATTTTCCTAGTCAGTCTGAGCTCAAGCACTTGCTTTCTTGGGAAGCATTTGCTTTCTTGGGATGCCTCCTGCTACAGAGCTTTTCTCCTTCGCAACTTGAAATTTTAAATCGCCGACCATTAGCAGTTCGATAAAGTGCCTGTTCCTTACATGCAGTTTCAGCCTCTGAGCAAAGGACAGGTGAGGGGACAGCGGATGTCTCTTGTTACCGTGGTACCTGTGGTATACGCTCTTCTAGAGGCTTTTCTCTCCCAACGTTTCACCCAAGCTTTACAAAAGGAAGTCATACTCCAAGATAAGCTTTTTTTTTTTTTTTCCTTTTCCTTTTTGTATTTCTGTTGCTGCTGTTCTCTCCAGAACACAGCCCACATTATGGGGAGGAGAAAGACACACCAGATACAAGCTCTCATTTGGACTCCAATTCTAATTCTAATACCAAACATACCACGTGAGCTGCCTAGAACATTCTAGACTTGTGGCAGCACCCCACTCCGTAGCAGTTTGAGGGTAGCCTCTGAAGAACTGGCAGCACCAAAGGACAAGGCAGGGAGAATGAAGGAGAGGACTTTAAGTCACAGCAGGGAGGCAGGCCACCGTGTCCTGGCAGCGGGCATGTGACCCTTGGCTCGGTAAGCAGCCATCTGCCAATGACCAACTCAGTGTGGCCCCAAGTGAGCGATTTAACCCCCACAGGCCTCAACTGCCACACTGGGGACTTGCAGGCCAGCCATAACTGTACCTGCCTCAGGGAACAGGCAGGAGGACGCCAAGCCTGGTGGTTACAGCAGTGCTGGTAAGGGACCCACGAAGGTGCTTTCTGCATAAGCCACAGCCAGCCAGGGGCATGGATTTGCATGTGCGCCTGTGGGAGGAAACCCTCCAGCTGGCAGCCCCTCTCCTGACTGCCTCAGCGGCTCCCATGAAGATGTGTTAACCCTTTCTCTCCTGCAAGCGCATGGCAGTGAAGGTTTAAGACAGACATTGCTCACCTAAATTTGACAACGTCTACTGGTTATCTTGGGCTTCTTGTTTAATTTTTTTTCACAGGTCTGGGTAGGTTAGAGAAAGTAAGGTCGACTATTTAATTACACAGTGTAGAACAAAGGAGCTGGGAATAAGCCTTCAGAGCAGGCCAGTCACCTGTCCAATGCAAACAAGGAAGTGCTCAGGGTCACCACCTGTCTGGGAGGCTTGTCCAAGCCTCTGCCCATCAGTTCCCGCCCTCCCAAGCCTTGCGACCTGCTCTCCCTAAAAGTAGTCCCATCCCCCCTCGGTTGCCCTTTCACTATGTCCTGAAGGACTCGATGTCCTCTGAGTGGACAGCAGACATCCCTCAAGGGAGAGCTGTCTCATGTTCCTGCCTGGGTGTCCAGGACCCAGCACCGGGTGTGCCCAGGGTGGTGATAGCACACGTCTGGGGAAGAGGGGCTTCCAATCTAGGAACAACTGAATTCTGGGACTTCACCGAGAACTGCCTCTCATGATCCCAATCCCTCATAAGGCGGAACTGACCGTTGATAGACAATGTCTTGATTCTTATCAATTAGGCTAAAAGGCACGTTTCCTGACAATTTCAACCCTATCCCATAATATCAAAGGAAAGAAATACAAGGAGTCAGGCTGCCAGACTTTCACAGGTTCGATGGAACTTAAAGGGTTAAGCGGAAAAGATTTTAGGATGGAGGATGGAGTCCCAACATCAGCATGAGGACCCTCCTCCCCAACCTGGGAGTCACTATGTCCCAACACCAACCGCCCTGCTTTCTGCTGCCACCCAAATCCAGCCATCAGGAGAGAGGCTGGGCCCCAGAGGTCCCCTGATAGGAAACCCGAAGGGCACATGTCGAAATGCTCCCAACTACGTGGAACACTATGAGCATCAAAAGAGTTGTATTTACTTGTCCCCACTGTGTCCCCCAAAAGGACTGAGCACACTTATAACATAGGGGAAGCCCTTTGGTCAGGTAACAGCTAACCCACAGCACGTGGGGAAGGATGAAACCAGCAGGAACAGAGTTGCAGCCACCTGCCCAGAGGCCCTCCCAGGGCTCTGTGGGGACTGGAGTCGATGTGTGCCCCTGCCTGGGTTTGAGGCCTGGCTCTGCCCCTTGCTAGTCTGTGCTCCCCTGTGCCTCAGTTTCTTCACCCTCACATGGAGATACTAAGAGTATCTCATTGTGTTGTCGCAGGTGTGAACAACTTGGACAGAGTAGGCCCTTGAAGGGCACTTGGATGGGTATCTGGCCCTGGAATGAGCCCCATATCTGTGCTAGCTTCCAGGATCGGTGTGTAAACCCCTCTGCCCTTGCTCACCAAGGCCAGTGCTGGTGGGGCTGGCGGTACAGGGACCTCCCCCAGAGAGTAGTGCTCCCTGCAGCAGACAGCCCCACCCATGAGAAACTTCTCATTCCCCGACTCTCTTCCCTCCGGCGTCTCTGCCCCACAACGCTCTATGCCTATTAGGTGTCACGGCTATGGCTTCAGCTTTACCTTTCAAAAGGAGCAGACTGGGGGGGAAAGTGGTTTTCCAAAAACGAGCACCAGTGGGGTTTCTCTGTGGTTGTGTGAAACTGAGGCCCCGGCTACTGATGTTATGCTCTAGGGGGCCCGACCCCAGGACATTGTCACCCATCTCTTCCACAGAACCCAGAGAAGCCAAAAGTCATTTCTCGACACGCCACAGGGGAGAGAAGTGACAGGTGCGATCACGTTGCATTGCTGTCTGGGCCACTATTTCCAAACTTTGCCTCCACCCTGAAGCCAAGGATAAAGTTACAGAAAATGGAGAACGATGTGGAAAATGGTGTGGAAACCCCCCTCAAAACACAGAAGACTGATGGACTTGGGGCAGACAGAATCCTAGACTTGTTAGTGCTGGAAGGGATCTTAGCAATGCAATGCTCATTTTATAGATACATAAACTGGAGCCTAGAAGGGGTTAAGGACTTACACAGACAGCCAGCCAGTGACAGCCAGGGGTGAGAATCTACGTGTTCAACACAGTGCCCTAGCTTTCAATGTTACTTGGCTGGTCTCTAACGTGACAGAAGGCTCCCAGGCTGTGCTAGCAATTTCTCTCACCTTCCTCTTAATTTGCTCTGTGACCTCAGTCAAGATCATGACTTACTATCCCAAAGCTTGTGCTCAATCACAAGGAATTGCTGGGAGGAGATGATGTGCACAAGGATTCTTACAGGGCTTAGCAAGCAGCAGCACCGTGTGCATGTGTGCGTGCGTGTGTGCACACGTGCCCGTGTGCATGTGTGTGTAAGAGCGAAAAAGAAATCTAGGCCAGGCCCAAGGACAACCCAGCGGAGCCCTGAAGCCACAGCCACTGCAATGTGAGCGTGCGCAGGAACGACAACCACATACCTACAGTGACCTGGACAGGCTCCATGCTCTGTGTCTGTCTGTCTTCACTTTCAGAGGCATCCTGGCCCTCATTCAAGTTGTTTCTCTTAACGTGGGCCACCACAAAGAAACACAGTCCCATGAGTACAATCAAGGGCCCCATGATCTGCAGGGACAGGAATCCACAGATCTGGGGCTCCGCGTCGGCGGTGTCTGTCTCATTCAGTGGTTCCTGCGCCCAGTCTGAGCCACACCCGGGGACCCAGATGCCCAGTATGCTGACGAGCATGCCACTCGTCAAGAACAGAAACCCAAAGATGAGGCACTGGGCAAACTGGCGGCTCTCTCCACAGATGAAGGCCCGGTCGGGGTCCACCTGCCGGCCCCGCAGGCGCCCCTCCCGGAGCTGAAGTCGTGCCCTCGAGCGGGCGAGGATCACAGCCCCGAGCCCGACCGCGGCACAGGCAGGCCCAGCGACCTTCAGCACCAGGCTGCAGTCTGGGAAGATTTTGTACTCGCAGGCCTGGAACCCGAAGATGGAGAGCAGGACTCCCACACATAACAGAACGGCACCAAAGACGAAAAGGAAGAAAATGAGCTTGCTGGCACGCCTGTCTCGCCGGTCCCCATCTGAGTCAGCAGCAGCTACAGGAGACATGGCCGGAAGAGGCCCCTTCCCCCCGAACAAGGCAGGATGGATTTCCTTCCCTCCAATGGTTTCAACAGCTCTGAAAATACAACCAAACATCGAATTAAAGTGGGCACAGGTGTCCCGGACCTGCCCTGGCCATTTCAGAAATCACTCTAGGATGAAATCATAGGGAATAGAACTTGGTGCAAGTGACACTCTGTGGAACAATGAGCTGGTTTATGAGTCAGAAGCACTGGCATTCAGAAACTCCTGAATGTGTAATTTTATGAAGATAGGAAAGAAGAGGAAATGCAATTACCATGCACCTAAGAGTATCTTTTAAAAAACAAAACCCATACGAGAGAAGTAACTGGGTGTGGCTTTTCCTGTTATGAGTCGTACAAACTTACTTCCCCGGCAAAACAACACAAAACAAAACAAACCCCAAAAGGGTTTTGGGTAAAGGAAGAACTACAGGGATTATTTCTGATTTACAGACATCCCACTTTTCATCACAGCTGCTCTGAGCATTTCCAAGTCAATACATTTTCGTTCAGTAACTAACTTTCCATTTCCTATTTTAGACTGGGGCAACTTTCCATTCTCCCGCTTTCTTCTAAGGCTAGGACACCTGCAGGAGGCGCAATTCAGTCGTTTCCACTGAAGGGGAAGGCAGTTCAGGAACACAGTGACTTTGGGGGATTTTAAGTTAACTTGTCAGAATGTGATTCTTTAGTTCTCACATGGGCACTGGAACCCCCGGGGCCCGGCTGACTGGGCCGGGGTAACCCAGGGGAGTCTGGAACAGCAGGTCAGGAAGAGCCTGTCACGCACCCACCTCCAAGGTGCCTTTCACTTTCACAAGAAGGTTTAGGCTCAGTTAAAAATAAGCAGCTGATAAAATCACCAGTTACAAAGCACACAACAGCAACAGAACTTGACTTTGAACGGAGAGTGTGAGATCAAGCAGGAAAGCACCTCCCACAAGATCATCCAAGCCCTGGGCTGGTATCATCGAGTATTAAGTGGACCCAAATCAGTCTACTGTATGTCTACTGTCTACTGTATGCAAATTGACTTTATTATCTTAGTTATCTCGTCTTACTCTCATGAGTGGAGTATTTTACCAGGACACTTCAAGGCGGGACAGTGGAAAAGACAACCCAAGTGTGAAGACCATTTTTACTGGCTCAAGGAAAGAAAACTTAAAATATTTTGTCCATATGTATCTGTGATCACATGAAGGGGCTCATAATTGAGGCTGTAACCAAGGCCGTCCTGACAAACCCAAGTCACATCCAAGGAGGGTCAGTTTAGTAAAGAAAACAATTAGCTGGTCTTATACAAGGAAGTACTTTTCCAGGAAAAAGTGCAATCGAATCAGAAGGAAGTTGGAGAAAGAAGGAAATCTAGGAGGGAAATAAGCTTCCCTTTTAAACCTGGACAAATCATATTCATGAAGATGGAATATTCTGAGATAAAATATTGCAGTGTAAAAAACAGAAATCCGAATCATGTCATCTCTTTTGCTGGTTCCAGAGATAAGGGTGATTCTCTGTTACAAAGTCCTGTCAGGAATTCACTGAATTCCTGGTACCTTCAACTCTGAAGTGAGTCGCAGGGCTTCAGATGTCTGAAGGCGAATTCCCCAAATACTAGTAGAGTAAAAAGAAGCCAGAAACGACATCTGTATCCATGGACAAGTGGACTAAACACCTGCATGTGAAATGTACTAATCCCTCATCCATAATAGCAGGTGGGTAGTCAAGCCTGTCTGTCTCCTACATGCATTCATGAACGGACACAAAAACATCTACACTAACAGAAAATTAAACCTTTTCCAAATACCAACCTACATTTAATTTCCCCAAAGCCAAATCCACCTCTCCACCACTGTTTGCCAAAGAACATTTCCCAATCGGCAGCATCTCACCACGCCCAAGGTTCTGCCGCGTTTGGAGATGGAGGTAAAGCCAGCCCAAAGTCTTTTATGGGAAATCCTTTCGTGGGTGTCAGGGAGCCCAAGGGCAACAACAGCCGGGCTTGCGGCTCCCAGCCCCGCAGACTCCGCTCGGGATCCTCCGCGCCGGCGCCGCTCGCTACACCAAGCCTTGGCCGCGAAAGCGCCGCGCCCGAGCCCGCGCGGGAGTGCGGAAAAGCGCGGGGACCGGAGCACTCACCTGAGGGTTCGTCCTGCGGGCGCGGTGCGTGCGCCGGGGCGCGTCCCGGGAGCCCGGCGGCGGCCTGGGGGCCGTGGGCACCCGGCGGGGCGCGGCCTCCGCACCGCACGCTCCCACCTGCGCGTCCGGGCGCGGACCGGCCGCCACAGTATTTACAGAAGGAGGCGGTGCCAGAGAGGGCGCGGCGGCGGGGGCACCGCGGGGCAGGGCAGACAGGCGGGAGCTGGCCGCCACCGGGTGCTGCCCTGCGGGGCCGGAGGCGCGGCCGTGGGCAACGAGGGGCGGCCTCGGAGCCCAAGGCCGGCAGATGTGACCGCTTCGCCCGTGACCGTGCGCGAGAGGAATCCGGGGGAAATGGGCGCCCCCGCCACCTCCCTGGCCCGCAGCCGTGCGAGGTAGGGGGCGGCCCGCTGAGGTTCTGCTCTGGGTCGCCCGAACTGCGCGCCGCGCGGGCCGAGATCCAGGCAGCAGGAAAGGAACCGGCTCCTTTGGGTGCTCAGGGCCCAGAGCTGGGGCGGGGGAAGCGCCTGGCCACCCTTTCCGATGTGGCGGTGGCCAAGGCAGGATGGGGCCCCGCGTTCCTGAGGCCGCGCTCGGGTCTGGGACCCGTCAACCTAGCGGCGGGCGGCCCTCCTGCCGCTCCGGAGACCCTGACTGCGGTCACTGGAGCGAGTCCCTCGCTGCCAGCTCCCCATCCGCGACGGCGTTAAGGAGACACCAGGTCACTGAAACGTGCGCTCTATTTGGAATGTGAGACAAGGTCCTCCATACCTGAGCCATTCAGGCGTGAGGTCCTCGCTCCAAGACTGAAGCAGGCCCGTGGCAGGTCAGCTCTGTCCCTTCCGCACTCACACGTCTGCTCTTTGCCATAGAACCCCTCTTCCTGCTCTTAATTGTTCATGGTCTGCAGCAATTAAAATGGTAACTTTCCCTGCCCTTGAACCAGGAGTTTCAGAATGGGTTTGCCAATCCGGGTACTATTTGTAACCTGCCTTGGGACACGTGACACGGACCCAACTATGCCAGTTTCCACCCCAGAGGTCAGGGCACTGTGGAAGGTGAGTCAAGGGCTCAGCCCAAGCACAGTTGTGCCTTGAAGCCCTGGGGACTTACCCATCCCTGCCACTTCTCCTGGTTTCCCGTCAGCTTTGCCTCAAACCGGGTCACAACTCCATGCCAATTGCTTTGGGCTTTTTAAAGGTGTGAACACTTTGCATACCTGATACAGCAAGTTGTTCTGTAGGTCTCACTGAAGGTGAAACCTGAGCTGGGCTTAGCCAGTTACCAGGGGTGAGAGGGAGGCAAAGAGGAAAGGGTGGTTCCCTGGGCTCTGAGAGCTGGATGGCTGGGTGGGTGATCTGAGGCTTCAGGAGGGAGGCATACTGGGCAAGTTCCAGCATTGCAATTTGCTGGGGGCCCTCGCCCCAATGGCCAGATATGGCCTTTTTCATAGGCAGAGTGAGAATCTCTGCCCTAACTAAATATCACCGATTATTACTATCATGAATAATCCTGAAGTCCCTGGCTCTGTGTTTCCCTATTTTACCTACAGCCTGTGCTCCTTTAGTGTGGGTTCCCAGCAAGTCAGAGAAGGCTGCAGCCAGAAGAGAATGGGGGCCTAAAAACCAGTCCGTTTTCAGGAGAACCAAGGCCCAAAGGCAAAAATCGACCTCCCCAGCTGATTAACGTGGAGCCTGGGCCTGAACCAGATGTACTGACTGTTCCTCCTCGATACACCTGTCACGCAGAGGACACACAATGCCATGAAACTCAGAAATGCCTTTTTATTATGTGGCTTTTCTTTTCTTTCTTTCTTTTTTTTTTTTTTTTAAAGAGAGAGTGAGAAAGTGTGTGAGAGCAGCGGAGGGCCAGAGGGAGCAGGAGAGAATCTTAAGTAGGCACCACATCGGGCTCCCTGAGATTGTGACCTGAGCCGAAACCAAGAGTCAGACCCTTAACTGAATGAGCCACCCAGGTGTCCTGGTATGTGGCTTTGTAGTCATTATGACAATATAGACACGTATCCCAAGGACACTGCCGCCATCTAGGTCTGGGGTGGGGCTCTCCTGGTCAAAGTGTCAGTATATCCCAGGGTAGATACGAGACCAGGAAGGACGCCTAGCTAACAGGCAGATAAGCAAGAGTGGTGATTGCACAACAGCCGCTGACAGGGAACTTTCTAAGAACACGGGCCCTGAATGCAGAATGTGTTCTCCCTACAAGGCCTTTCTCGTGCAAAAGGCTTTCCATCTCCACTGGGCCCTCATGCTTTCCTTCTCCCGTGTCTGAAACTCGATCTCTGGCCACGTCATGTGTGGACCTGCAAGGGGCCTGTGGACACAGCTGCCCTTTGGGGCCGCATGAGTGCGGGCTGGCCACACATGACGGCCTTGAATGTGCAGACACCAAGGACGATCAGATTAGCCTCGTCTCGGGATATCAGCTCCTTGGACTCTTTGTCTAGTGGAGCCTGTTTGACTAAACTAAAATCCTTGGAAACTGATCATCAGTCAAATATGAAAGACAAAACCACCAGCCTTTAAGGTGCTCATCTTGGGGGCAGACCTATTTTGAGGAGAGAGGCTGGGAGACCTCTTACCTCTCTAAAACCAAGTGGCCTTTTCCAGCCTGTGTGGTCATGAGAAAAGATAAGACCAGACAGAATCCTTTACAGCATCAGAACATGGTTTTAAAAATGGATGAATCGGGACGCCTGGGTGGCTCAGTTGGCTAAGCGGCTGCCTTCGGCTCAGGTCATGATCCCGGCGTCCTGGGATCGAGTCCCGCATCGGGCTCCTTGCTTAGCAGGGAGCCTGCTTCTCCCTCTGCCTCTGCCTCTGCCTCTACCTGCCACTCTACTCTGTCTGCCTGTGCTCGCTCGCTCGCTCTCCCTCTCTCTCTACCAAATAAATTAAAAAAATAAAAATAAAAATGGATGAATCTTGGGTCGCCTGGGTAGCTCAGTCAGTGAAGCGTCTATCTGCCTCCGGCTCAGGTCATGATCCCAGGTCCTGAGATGGAGTCCCACAAGGGGCTCCTTGCTCAGTGGGGAGTCTGCTTCTCCCTCTGCCCACCTCTCCCCATGCTTTTGCGTGTGCTCGCTCTCTGACAAATAAATAAATAAAATCTTAAAAAAAAAAAAAAGGAAGAAAGGATGAATCTTGAATCCAGGAAGTGACTATGGATGGTGAAGTGTGGCATGCATTCATTTATTCATTCAGCAGATATTTCCCGAGTGCTGACTGCAGGCCAATAAACAAGACACAGGATCCTTTGACCTTGTGCAACCTATATTCCAAGGAAAAGGAGGACAATGCAAGAAACACGGAACCGTTACAGGGTATTAGAAGGCGATAGGTGCTGTGGAGAGTAAGAAATCACAAAGGCAGCTTGGGGAAATTCTGCTTCCAAGAGGGTGGTTAAGGAAGACGTCTCTGGGGGCAGCCACTGGTGGCTCAGTGGGTTAAGGCCTCTGCCTTTGGCTCAGGTCAGGATCCCAGGGTCCTGGGATCAAGCCCCGCATTGGGCTCTCTGCTCAGTGGGGAGCCTGCTTCCTCCTCTCTCTCTCTTCCTATTTCTCTGCCTACTTGTGATCTCTGTCAAATATATAAAAATCTTTAATAAAAATAAATAAAAGAAAAAAGGAAGGCTTCTCTGTGAAGGGGACACCGCAGCAAAAGCTTGAAGGGGATGAGGAAGCAAGCTTATTGATTATCTGTGATTGCATAACAAAGGACCCCCAAACTTAGAAGCTTAAAGCAACAAAGATTTATTATCTCTTACAGTTTTCTGAGGGTCAGGAATTTCAGAGCAGCTTAGCCAGGTGCTTCTGGCTTGGGATCTCTCACGAGGCTGCAGTCCAGCTGATGGCTGGGGCCGCAGACCCTGAAGGCCTGCCTGGAGCAGGCCTCTCTGGTGGCTCCCTCCAGCGACTCTGGATAGGAGGCCTCCCTTTCCTGATTGTCCTCATGATGTGGAAGCTGACTTGCCCTAGAGTGAGTGACCCAAGAGAGAGCACATGGCGGGGAGAGGCAGTGCCTTCGATGATGTAGTCCCTGAAGTCCCATCCTATCCCTCTGCTTTATTCTCTTTCTTAGACTTGTGTCACTAAGTCAAGGGAAGGGAAATTGGGCTCCACCTCCCAAAGGGGGAGACTGTCAAAGAGCCCGTGAGCTTATTGTATAACTATCACAGAGAACTGTAGTGCTACTTTGGCAGGAAGGGAAGGGCCCTTCAGACAAAGGAAATAGCAAGTGTGAAGGCCCTGAGGCAGGAGCAGGGATGGCATATTCAAGGAAGAACAAGAGGCCGGGATGACTGGGTGAGCAAGGGTATGAGAAATAAGGAGAGGAGGTCAGAGAGGAAAGGGGTGTGTTTGTGTGTGTTTGTGTGTGTACACCAGATTGTACACATGTACCACATGTACCAGATTACCTAGAGCTTCATGAGCCATTGTAAGTACTCTGAGTGAGATAAGGAGACTTTGGAGGGTTGTTTTGTGTTGTGGTGTTGTTGTTGTTTTAGCTGAGTGTGATGTGGCCTGACTTATACTTTTTAAGGCCACAGTGGCTTCCAGGTGAGAATAGTCTGAGGAGGGGGAAGGGTAGGAGCGAGACACTCAGGAGGCTATTACAGTAACCCTGGGGAGAAATGGCTGTGGCTTGTGTTCAGAGGCAAGAAAGCAGTGGGGCTCTGTATATATCTCGGAGAGAGAGTCCTTGGACAGGATATGGGTTTGGACGTGAAGGGTTTTGGCCTGAGGAACTGGAAGGATGGTTCTGGCACTGCTCAGGATGAGGGAGAAGGGAGGCAGGACAAGACTGAGAGGGAAGCTTTGGGGCATGTTAACTTTGAGATGTCTCTTCCTCCATCCAAATCGAGAAGGTGAGTAGGCAACGAGACATCAGGGCCTGGAGTTAGGGAATTCTGGGAAGAATGCGGTCCTGTGCTCTGGCAGGTCTGGTTGCTACAGAATCAAGAAGGCCGGGCCCCCCATTGGGAAGATGTAGACATGTAGACATGGCTATGCCCGCATTGTAGCGATCAGTGCCTCGGAGGGCTCCCAGCAGGCACAAAGCAGTGGGCAGGCTGGTGCTCTGGGATGCAGGGATTTCTGACGTCTCCAGGGGGCAGGAGACAGCAAGTGGCCAGCGTGGCTAGGAGGGATGAGTTTCTGCTTCTGCAGGGGCTTCTGCTCCTCTGTTCCCAGAGCAGGGCCCTAAGGAGCATGGATCCTCTGCTACCAGCGGACAGGCCACATGACACTGGAAGCGCTGCCATGCTGAGAAGTGCCTGGGGGCCAGTGGTATGGATTGGCCTGTAGAGCTCAGTATTACCCTTTCAGGATTCACAAGACTAGGGCAAGACAATTAAGCAACCAAGTGCGCCACCTTCTCGTTTCTCTTTCTTTATTTGATCTCTCTCTGGTTCTGCCCCAAATTAACCTCCGTGCCCAGAAGCACGCATTCCTCTTTCCAATTCCTGACGTTTCCCGGGACCCTGCTGAGGCTGGGGTGCGGGAATTTGCTCTTGAGTGCTTGGTCATGGGCCGCATTTCCCGGCTCTGAACCTAGGTGGGTGCCATCCAGCTGCCTGCCCTCCCCCCAACAAAGGCTGTGGCAGTGGGGGGAGGCAGAGCGTCCTAGGGCATTTTCCTGCTCCACTTCCCCAGTGTTGGACTCCGACCAGGCGTTAGAGATAGGATGGGTGGGATTGGCTGACTCGGCAAGCTTGAGGGGAGGGTTTGTACTGGGCCCCTTAGCTGACCCCCAGCGCAAGACGGGTGTTGTGCAGAATCATTTGATTGCCTGGAACGGTCCTGCTGATTTCGCACCAGTGATAACGGCTCAGCTTGAGTGCAGCGAGCCGGAACCAGCGCTAGGAATGCGGGGAGTTGTTTCAGAGAGAGTGAGTGAGGATTTGCCATGGTCTTGGCAGAGGCCTCCACCTTGCCAGAGAGAGAGAGAGAGAGAGGGCAGCTCAACAGTGGTGGCAGCTGGCTCGAGGAGACACCAGTGCAGAGACAGCAAGAGTTTTCTGGAAACATCAGTCTCCTGGCTTTGCTGCCATCAGTGCACTGACTGGGTTGCAAAGAACAAAGCATTTCTCCCCAGGATGTAAAAAGGGCATAAATGGACAGCAGTTGAGATCCTGGCTTTGCCACGTAGTAGCGGTGTGACCTTGGGCAGATAAGCAAATTTTCTGTGCCTCAGTATCCTCATCTGTAAAATGGGAATAAGCAGACCTAACGCCAAGAATGTTTGAAGAATAAATTTCTGGCACACGGTGGGCCACCAATCAATGTATTTGCGGCTGGTCACCTTGTCTTCCATTTGTGCCTCCTCCCTGGCCCACAGTCTTGAACAAGGCTTATCTGACCCATCCATGGGGAAGGTAAAGGGATGGATGAGGGGGGAGGTCAGAATGCTGTGCAAGAGGAAACTGAGTCATGATGACTTCTCTTGCTCACTTGCAATGGTCTGAGCCACGGCCAGCTCCGCTCCAGCACCATTTCCCAGTAGCCAGGGTCCAGGGTTCCACCTGCCCATTTCCACTCCCTCACTACCCCCATAGTTTTGGCCCTCCACTTCCGGCTTGCCACTGATGATTCCAAAAGGGAGTCAGTTCAGATTACAGTGCTCCAAAAATACAGCCAGTGAAGTAAATCTGAAAACAAAGGAGAAGAGGAAAGAAAGAAGAAAAGGCTGGCTGTTCTTCCTGTCTCATTCCAACAGCTTGCAGTGATGTACAGGGGACGGGGGGTGGGGGGGAGTCCCTTTGCCATTATCCATACGGGGATCTTAGCTGTTTTAGGATCCTATGGGGACACTTCTCTGAGAAACTGGAGGTGACTCTCAGCAGAGTCCAACCCGGACCCCCGGGAGGGGCCATCTGATGGCCAAGGTGCTGTCCGTGGGGAGACCCTGGCACCCAGCGGGGGCCCAGCGGGCAGGGCCACCTTCCCAGGTGGTCCCCTCACAGACACACACTTGAACCCTTGGCTTCTCCCATAGCAACTGCTGGCCTAGAAACTGAAGCCCTAAGAATCTGAGCACCTGAGAGCTCAGCATCTGATCATTTAAAAAGGCAGTTTGGCAGGAAGCCACCTCCAAAATGCCCCAGATTGTAACAAAAGGCCCCTTGTCGCAGCCCCAGAATGCAGGTAAAGCTGGGGCTGAAGGCGGTGTTGATTCAGAAAGAAGGAAAAGAAAACTGCTCTGCGGGTTTGTTTTTTTTTTTTTCATGTGAACCTATCTCACAGGGTTATTGAAGGGATTAAGTGAGTACAGAAAGACCTGCTGTAATTTGTGCTTGGATGCCATTCCAGAAGAAATAATTTCTCTCAATAATAATAATTGCTAACTCCTACATAAAGCATGCTCTGTGTTTAGAGCGACGCACGCCTCTTACTCACTTGCATTGCATAAAAGCCACGGCGTAAATATTGTTGTTCCCCATTTTACACATGCAAAGAGGGGGTGAGCAGCTCGACCTCAGCGTGCCAGGAAGCACCATGCTTGTCTCCTCTCCTACGGGAGCCCGAAGATCTGCCCACAGCAGCTTTTTCACTGCTGATGGGAGGTGGCTGTGGCTCTTTTTCCATGTCAGTGGAAAAAGACAAACTCCCCTTCCTTTTTTAATTCTCGAATTGAAAGTTATTTCCCCAGAGAGCCCCTGGATCTGAATCAGCCGCCCCCCTCCCCATTCACACACTGTCTGGTGATTTTCAAAGTCCCTGGTATTTTTCCTTCAGTGCACTTGCCACAAGTGTAATCAATGATCCCTGTGAGACCTCACCTCCCCCACCCTTTGCCTTTTACACCACTCTGTCACCCTCTGCCCTTCTTGCTGCGATCCTGGACCTCCCAGACCTCCCACCGCCCAGCTCAGGTTCGGCCTATGGGGCTCAGGTCTCTTCCATTTCAAATCCTGCCTTACTTAATCCTAGGTGCCTTCATTCTCACAGCGATGACCCAGGCGACATCCAGAACTCCTGCTCCCGTCCACCTCTGCTGATGCCTCCTGCCAGCTCACGCTGGACCTGTGATGATTTGAAACATCATCCTGCAAAAGCGGAAGGAGCTGGAGCATCTCCTTCCTGCCACGTGTCCCACCCACCATTGTAGCTGCGCCATCCGTCACTCCCCACCGGACCCTTGGCTGGCTGCAGTCCACACTCTTCCTCTCTCTTCACGTCTTCCTTGCATAGCGTAGACTCCACGGCCTGTGCGTGTGGTGGCACTCTCTCTGATTCCCTAAATTCCAAGGCTGTGTCTTTTTGTCCCCCCCCCAATGCTGCCTTTGCTTCCCTTTCTCAGCCTGTACCTTGGTGGCCGCATGCTGCTGGTAAGACGGGACCGCAGGGTCAACCACTGTCTACATAGATCAGTGTCCCCAGACTGAGGGGCCCTCAGCTGTGCCCGGCAACCCGAGCCCATTTTGCTCCCAAACTCACTTTCCATATGACTGTCTCGGCAGGTGGCCCAAAGCCTAGTGAGCCCTGTCCTTGGCGATGGTGGCACCACTGATGGGTCCAATCCCTGCCTGGCCAGCATGGCTCTTCAAGTGAAATCAACCCTAGGCCAAGTGTGCTCCACCTCTCATGCCCCTGGCTCCCGTCCCTGGCTTATCACTCTTTAATTTTCTCTTGAAGTCTTAACTCCCAAAGCTAATGGTTTCTAGGCTTAACCAGGCAGCTTCCAGTTGTAGCCTCCTGCTGTGCCAAAGCCAGTTTTCCTTTTACTGTGACTTTGCCCTGATATTGGACCCACGTCACCATTCCAGGCTCCCTTCCTTTATGGTGAACTCTTCCTGGAGGGTTCTCAGACTTCATGCCAAAGGCCTAAGTCAGTACCACTTCCATCCATCTCCAAGGTGTAGGAGAGGAAAGAATTTTCCCTCTACCCTTCTGAATTCTCGACTGAAACCTTTCAGTACGAGACAATTTAACCAGAGAAAAACAGAAGCTTTCTAACAGGGATAACCATGTATATCTGGGAGACACACGTGAGAAAATGAGTAACTCTACACAGTGACCTAGAATTCAGGCTTAACATACCATCTAAATAGGGAAACGTGAAGGATGGTGACCTCTTTGGGAGAGTAAGTGATTTTTAGGAAAGATGAATGGATCCTTGAAGATCCGAGGGGGGTTTAATATTTTCTGACAAAGTCTGGACATGATATCAACTTCTGTGTCAATTTCCAGCCTGCTCTCCTGTGGTAAGAGTTGATATTCCCTGGTTGATGAGACCCCCAGGGAGAGCACTTATGACAGTTGAGATCCTTTTGGAGAACCCGACTTCAGGCAGACAAGAGGACTTCAGAGAAAACCTCTCTCTGTGTTTGCTGGTTTTCAAGTGCCCACAGCTCAAAATAACTGATTGCCAAATTGGCACATTTTGGGGTGTCTTATTCTGCTGCCCTCCCAAGGTTTAAAATATAGTTGGTAAATAGATTCTGTAAAGGGCCAGATAATAAGTGATTTTGGCCTGCAGGACATTTGAACTCTATTGCAACCGCTCAGGTCCGCTGTCAGAGCAAGAAAGCACCCTTAGACACAGACAATACATAAACAAATGAGCTTGGCTCCGTTCCTATAAAACTTGGCATATGGACACTGAAACTTGAATCTCATACAATTTTCATGTGTCACAAAGTATTCTTCTTTAAATTTTTTTCAACCACTTAAAGTATAAAAATCATGCGTAGTTCATGAGTCACATAAGAATAGGAGGCAACCAAATTTGTCCCGTAGGCTGTACTTGACTTATTCTGCCCTAAGGTGTTGACCCTGTACTATTTTCTCTGGTTATGCTCAGTTAACCCGGACAAGGATAATGCTGAGAGGGATCCAAGCAGGAGGCTCCCTGATGGCTCTGAGCTGGTCTTACCCCACAGTGTTACCACCTTCCCCAGTCTATGGTCCTCTGGGGCCACAATGGGACCTTTTTATATGTAGTTCAAATTCTTTCCCTCTGGAACCCCTTCCCACGCCTTTTTTTTTTTTTAACAGCACAAACCACTCCCCCAAACTCTGTCAGGTTCAAGGTAGAGCTATTATTTCTAGTAATAGTTTGCTTTTGCATTGAATGATTACCAATATTTCTAATATATTCATATCTGATCAATTAATGCTAATAATAATTATACTGATAATCTAATCCAAAATCATTTTAATACCTATGGTTATAGGAAACTAAAAAAGTTACCTATGTGCATATTTTCTTGCAAGCAAGGTATATGCATCTCAAAGAAATACGATAAGGTGATTAATAAGAAATGTTTTTGCATAAAAATACTACATCAGGATAAAATTTTCTGGGGAAGGGAGCACCTCGGTGGCATGGTCAGTTAAGCCTCTGCCTTCTGCGCAGGTCCCTTTCCGGGGTCCTGGGTTCGAGCCTGGCATCAGACTCCTTGCTCAGCGGGGAGCTTGCTTTTCCCTCTACCAGCCACTCTCCCTGCTCGTGCTCTCTTTCTCTGACCAGTAAATAAATAAAATGGTTTTTTTTTAATCCTATGGGGAGGAAATTTACAACAAATATACGTAAAATGTATTACCATTTTTTGAAAAGCTGGCTAATTTTAAAAGTAGATTATGGTTTTGTCATGAACTAAGCTAAACCAAATTAGTCATATCCCACTGCCTAGATTGTTTTCCATAGCTACCAAAGATGTCTGCATTAACCGAAGCCTAGCGACTCCCACATGGTCTCACCAACAGGGGAAAGCAAATGTCTCAAACATCTCAGATCAATTCTACTGGATATACAGACGCTTATTAAACATTAACAAACAGGCACAAAGCCGTTTATACAGCTGCCCTGTCCCATGAGCGTGAGTGATGACCTTGACCTGAGTGGAGTCAGCACCTCGACACTGCCGAGTGAGGGTTTCCGGTACGCAACAGGCACCAGGCCACTGGACAGCTTTGTCCCATCCGTGGCTGCTGACTGGCCTGTGAGGAGATGCGAAGAGCCAATGGTGGCCTCCCTTCAGGGAAACTGATCCCCCGAGTGCTATGAGGGTGAGGGATAGTACCTCAAAAATCTTGTCGACAACCCACGTCTTAAATACCCCTAACCCCTTGAAAGTCAGCCTGCAGCTGCAGTCGCCTGGCTTCCCAGGCCCCCGTTTTCCCTGCAGAACTTTATGCCAATTAGCAGCACCCCAGGGATGGATTGAAATGAGGACAGGTAGAGGCCCCAGGCCTGTGACCGCCCCGATCTTAGCCAGATCGACTGCCCAGGCTCCATAGTTTGGAAATTCTTGCTGACCTGGTTATAGTTTAACCCAAGTAGCACAATATCACACTTGGGCTGCAGAATTTGAAGGTCAAGTACAAACGTCTAGCAGTGAGTGTCAGAATGCTAATGTATTTCTATCCCATTAGGCATCTTTAAAAATGACATACTTTTTATTTTAAAATGTCAATATTTATAACATGCCATAAATATAAGTCCTTTCTATTTAAATGTATGAGGAAAGTTTTGAACGTCCACTTAATTTTTTAGGTTTTTTTAAAAATCTATTTCACATGTCAACTCTCCAGTAAACAAGAGGGTAGTTTTTACAAATCCTTTGAGCAGTTACTCCTGGCAGAGCTCTCTTAGGTGGCAGGAGAGAATGTCTCCTTGGTCTTCATGCGTGTTTGCTCACCCTCTTCCCGGAGCCCTCAGGGCTCTGCATTCCAACAGTTTAGGTGGACTGGCTTTTACAACACAGCCAAGTTCCTGTGACACATTCTCCCAGGCAGAGGGGGTCTTCCGGCCTTTTGGTTTATAGTTGAGTGAGGCTGCTCAGGAGATTTTTCCAGAATGAAGAAGGTCCGCCCCTAGGTGATGCTCTTATTCCCCTTAAACTGAGAAGCACTGGTAACTTAGCAGCTTCTCTCTTTAAAATGAAATTAAGCTTTCCTTTATGAGCACCCTCTTCACGGCACGATCGTGTATTTATTTGTTTTGGGGATTCGTGTGCAGGGATATGTCTGAATTGCTTACTGCCAAGTCCCCGGTGCCTGGCCAAGTACCAGGCTGGCCCATGGCAGGTGCTCGGTAAATATTTGATGAATGATGAGATGAGACAAGCTGCCGAGAGAGGGAAACAAAAAGGAAGCAGAAGATACCCGCTATCAAAACTGAAGAGGAACTCGGCCAGCAGTCAGCCAACAGGATACAGCAGTACAAAACCTCACTAAAGGGCAAAAGAGGACATAGACCGGCCATGCCGGGATCCAAATAAAGCAAGCCAGAGCTCATAAGGCTGAGCTGAGGTATGAATTTACATGACTGACCTCTGCCATGAATAATAATTCCATTTTATTTGTCCCCTCTTGCCCATGCTGGGCCTCAACATTCCCTACAATGACTCGTTCCAATTCTCTTCTCAGCGTGTCTTCTCTGCCAGCTCATCTTTAATATCTTACTTTCTTACTAGCCCCACCATGAGCTCCTGCTTGTCTTCATTCTGTTCTTGTTTCCTGGAGTAATTCCTTCAGGAAATGTTTAAATTTGTGATTTTATATTTGGTCCCATTTTGCGTCTGTTCCATGGAGAGATATTTCTGGTGGGTGTACTTCATCTGCCGCTTGTTTTTCCTGTCCTGTCTCTCAGTCTTTTGTTCTATCTCCTTTTCATTTAGCTATTATTATACAGATATATTTTTTTTAATTTTTGTTTATTTATTTATTTGACAGAGATCACTAGTAGGCAGAGAGGCAGGCAGAGAGAGAGGAAGGGAAGCAGGCTCCCTGCTGAGCAGAGAGCCCGATGCAGGGCTCGATCCCAGGACCCTGGGATCATGACCTGAGCTGAAGGCAGAGGCGTAACCCACTGAGCCACCCAGGCACCCCTATTATACAGACATTTTAAATTATGACCCTTCTTTGGATAAGGTGAGTGCTTCATGGGCAAGATATTTTTAGGAGTTGTGTGTGGGGAGAGGTCAGGCCTGTGTTCCAGGTCATTACAGCGATTCTCCTTGGAAACGTGCGGGAGTTAGTTCTTTTGGACTTCACTTCCCCCAAGCCAACCAAGATCGCAACCCCAGGGTTCCTCAGATGGACCACACGATGGCTTAAACATGCGCTCTACATTTGGTCCTTCTTCCCCTGCATTATCTTGGAGACAAATCGGGCCCAGAGTACCTCCTGTTGCCAGGGCACTTGCTTGTTCTCATTGCTAAACGAGTTTTTAGTTTTGCCCTTCAGAATGGTCACCAACTTTTGGAGAACCATGTATTATCAGTTTTGTTGGGGGCTTGTGCCTACATTCCCAAGGGTACCGTTCCCACTTGAGATGTTTGCCTTGACCTGCTAATGAGGGGATGGGGAACAGCTAACCTTCACTCACTCCAGCCTCCGGTGCTCTCAGGATCTCGGATTCTGAGTGCCGTTGCCCTGACTTCGAGATGTAGAAGCCTCCTTTGTCAAAGGGGAGTTTGCACTTCTCTTTCTCATTGCTGTCCTTGTTTGGGGACAATGTTGAAGGAGAGAAGAGAGCAGCATTAATTTTACTCTGTTTTAAAGCAGGAGTTTCCTGGTGGGTGGGGAGGTATGTGAAATAGATGATGGAGAGGAAGGAGGGCACTTGCTGTGATGGGCGCTGGGGGATATATGGAAGTGCTGAGCTGCTGTATTGTACACTTGAAACTCATACAGCACTGTATGGTAACGAACTGGAATTTAAACTAAAACAACAACAACAACAACAACAAAACTAGGAGTCTTCTTGGGTCAGATTTTGAATGTCAAAGATGTAGTCAAGGGAAAGAGGCAGACATTCCTGGCTGAATGGGAGTCCATGGTGGGCCAAGGTCAGAGAGTGGAAGAGTGCTTTAGAATGAATGATCAGACTAGTTTGGCTAAAATATTGACTGGGATCGGGAGACACAGGAGAGAAATTTACCTGGAAAAGTCAGAGGGATGATACTTTTGGAATCCTTCAGTGTCAGATTGAGAGGGCTTTATTCAATTCTATAGTCAAAGGAGAACCATTAAAAGTTCTCAAATAGGGAATTAGCAAAGTCACAGCCTACGGGCCAGGTGGGAAGTGAAGGGGACCTTGGGCAGCAAAGAGGTCAATGAGGAGTTAGTGCTGACATTCAGAAGGGAGCTGCTGAAAAGTCAAGTTTAAACAGCACCCCCACACACACATACATTCTTACAGTTTTATCGACTTATTCACACACTATGTAGTACAAAAAACAAGATTTAAGCTGGTATACAAAGCACATATGACTTAACGATATACAGTGAAATAACAAATACCATTCTCGAGCAGAATCTTGCCTACCTCCTCTACCTGATGCGAGTTCCTGGAAGGCCAGGAGAGTGTATTTTGTTCTCTTTCTAGGAGGATGCATAAAAGAGAAGAGAGGAAAGGAACAGGTCTATGGGAAGCTGCCAGCCATCTCTTGCCTGTACAGCCCTGGGACAGTAAGGGACGGGTTTTGCTACAAGCCGTGGAGTAACTGGTTGACTTTGGAGCTGAGAGCTTGGTGGGGTGGGGTTTTCTGGAAGCTTGCATGTTTCTACAGTCCAGGAAAATTGAGGAAAGTACCGACAACAGGCTGTGCAGCCTCCCGGGCAGTCAGCTCGACCAAGCTATCTGTGCAGAGTCTCTCAATGCTGGTGGACCATGGCGGCAAGCTCTGCATGGCCCTGGGGTTGTCTAGTGCTCCTGATCAGCTTCTGCCGGCTCCGCCTGGAGACTTGATCAGAAAATATAATGGCTTCCGCTAAGAACGTGCTCTGCTGATAGGCCAGGCGTGGGTCTATTAGACCCTGCATCTCACTGGTCTGGAAACAGAATAATACTATCACCTCATATTTCTGATATTTCTGCCTAGCGAACTGTGTGGCTCCAACCAGGACTGAAAGATGGAAAAAGGCATCTTGGAAATAGCCGTACAAGTTCACAGATCATTAGCAAGCCTGACTTCCCATTACCAACTCCAGGGTTGTAATATGAGTTTTGTTTTCATCCGACCTTTAGCTATTACTCAAATGAAAAATCTGCCTTCACTTCTTGATGTGTTTTATGACCAGACCCATATCTCTCAACACCCCAAAGTTGGAAGCTGGCAGAGAAAAGTACCCATTTAAAACACAAAGCAAGCAAAAAAAAAATTAAAATAAAAAAAAAAAAAACCCACAAAGCATAGGGGCGCCTTGGGTGGCTCAGTGGGTTAAAGCCTCTGCCTTCGGATCAGGTCATGATCCCAGGGTCCTGGACTCGAGCCCCACATCGGGCCCTCTGCTAGGCAGGGAGCCTGCTTCCTTTCCTCTCTCTCTGCCTACTTGTGATCTCTTTCTCAGTCAAATAAATAAATAAAATCTTAAAAAAAAACACACAAAGCAAAAATGAACTGAATATTGATAAAGCCACAGTAGGAGAGAAGGTGGGAGTCTATGGGGGGGGTGGTCCTCATCATGTAATTCTGAGAGGCTAATGTAATTCATTGTTGAATTCATGTAATTCAACGACAGCCAGCTGTAGGTCAGAGTTTCAACTCCCTCCTGTGCCTAAGGAGGCTAACAAGTATTAAACCAAGGTCCTCAGAGTAGCCCATAACTATTTGTAATCTCAGCTTCGTAAACAAAAACTCAGCAATCGGAGAAAGGAAAATCTATTCCTGGGAAAGCTGAATTAAAAGTTATGTTAAAAAGAAATAGTTTTATTGTCTTCAGACAAGCAGTATGTATTAATTCCTTCATTTGTTGACAAATACTACCTGCCAGTGCCTGGTCCTGGTGCTTTGGATACAAAAGTGACAGAGACAGAGGTCCTGCCCTTGGGTGGCTTACATTCAAGATGGGGAGGCAGAGCGCAAACAGGCAAATACATACATATGTAAATTCCAGCAGAGATGAAGACCACAAAGGAAAAAATTGAGCTGAGTACGGGTACAGAATGGTGGCCGCGGCACCCTTTCGGAGAGAGTGGTCTGGAAAGGGTTCCCTGAGGAGGTGACGCGTGGACAGACATGCAAGGTGAGACAGCGGGGGACACACAGAGCTGAAGGCAAGGGTCTGGGCAGAGCGAAGAGCAGGTGCAGAGGCTGGGGGGCAGGCATGCGGTGGGCATGTCCCAAAGAACCAAGAAGGCTCGTGCGGCTGGAGTAGAGGGAGTGAGAAAAGAGTGAGAAGAAAGAAGGCACGAAACTATCATCCCAAGAGAGCAGAAGAGGGGCTCACCGGGAACTCTATAGGACGGTGCCCAGATGGGTGGACCACCCTGAGGCTGGAGGTCGTCAACTTAAGGCAGTGTGTGTCTCTTCTGAGGCAGTGGGAGCAGATCAGAGCAAGAAAGCAGGGTCCAGACAAGACTAAGTGGTTTTCCATCTCAGTAAGAGGGGCAACGGCGTGGAGGATGTTGCCAGAAGTTCTCTGGGCAACTCTAGGGTGTAGAACACAGCCTCCTATCTGGGTAACGATGGAATGGGGACCATAGAGAGTAAGGATCAGTAAGTGGTGATGAGATCGATGGGGACGAAGAGTGTTAGAAGTGGGGTACTGGATGGAATGATCTGAAAAGATAGAAAGTAGTAGTTAGAGAGTGGGATGTTTAAAACTGAGATTACGGAGGTTGGGGGGAACTGTCACAACAAAGTCTAGGGTGTGATCATGGCAGCATGTGGCTGGCTGATGTGAGGTAGAGGAACGGAGAGGTCAGCGTGGCGGCCAGATTGCTGACATGGCTGCTGAAGTCAGCCCGGCCGATGAGCCAGCCCAGGCCCGGGGTAGGCAGCAACGCCGGGGCTAAACCCGCAGAAGAACGAGCAGAGTGATCAGGAGGTTACAACAGCGGCAACAGGGGAGACTGTGTGTTTTCTGGGAGGTAGGTTCACAAGGGAAGGAGGTCGGACGGACGGTGGCTCCGGGGAGCGTGGTCCTTCGGCAGGATGTGGGGAAAGGCAGCCCTCTCATTCATCACATCCAAGCGAGCCCTTCCCAAGATGAGATTCGACCAGATCCCTCGTTTCCCAGCACGTCTCCCTATAGCAGCAGCTTCCCATTCTCCCTCAGGCAGGCACACTTCCTCTTCCTGCCCGTCTTGCCTGAGACTGGCCCATGATCAGCTTCAGAGATGTGCTGAGAAGCTCACCAGAAACCTGAGAGCCCGTCTGCTGGGTGGGAGAGGCTGTCAGCAGACGCCCTGGGGCAGCTTCCTGAGGAGGGACGGTGGGGTGGGGGCGGGGGAGAGGGGGAGCAGTGCTGTGCCAGGTGGGATGCTGGCTCCACCTACAGACCTTAAGGGGGAAGTGGCTAAGTCCACAAGTGAGCGATCTGGCTTGATCTCTCAGAGGGCAGGCCAAGGAAGGCCCACGGAAGGAGTCACTGAGGATGGCAGTGGGCTCCCTCATGTGGAAGGGACTTTAAAATGGGGCACTGGAGTTCTCTTGACGTCTCTAGGTCTGATTCCATAAGGACGTTTCCCAGACTCATAGAACCTGCTCTGGGGTGTTTCTGAGTTGAGGAGGAAATGGGGCTTAGGATGTTGTAAGTCACGCTCAGCCAGCGGTTAGCACACTTGACGATGTCGGGGGAGGCCCGTGTCTCTCCTCTCGGCCCTGGCCTGCAGAAGGAACCAGCTCTTTCATCCGAGCAGATGGGTTTCATTTCAGACATTCTCTCTCTACCCCAGCTGGGAGATGTTTACCCCAGCGGGGGCTTCTCTCCTCAGAAGCGACTTCCCCTGCTTAGATCCTTCTGGCATTTTCAATTTGGGAGACGCATTCTCTTCCCAGGTGAAAGCCCTTACCCGGGATACCAGCTGGGGGACATGAGCAATATTGGTGAGGGCTCCCTTTGGAGTCAGTAAGAGGAACACGGACAGGCAGCAGCAGACCGCGTCCTGTCCTGGGTCTGAGCTGAGGCCAGGCACTTTAATCTTCCTGTGCCTCAGTTTCCTCTCCTGTGAATGGGGTGAGAATGTTCATTTTCCCTGTCTGCTCTCACTCGGGAGCAACAGAAGAGAAGAACATTTGTTGGTGTGCAAGGGGCAGCAGGCCTCTGCCAAGCTCGGGACGCCGGGTCCGGGAGACTGAAAGGCGGGCCAGACGCTTCCTGCTGGGCCCTCAGTAGTACCCCTACACTCGGAACCTGTGTGAGGAAAGGAACAGAGGGCCCATGCTGATCTTGAGCAGAAAGGAACAGAGGGGCTCTGGAGAAATCCTAATCCCAACTCTGCCTCGGATTTACAGGAAGCCGGCAGGAGAAGTCCTGGAGCTCAGGAGCGGAAAGTGTGTTTTCGGCCAAAAACACTTTTTTTTAAGCTCATGAGTGCCAGAAAAGCCCAGCTGGTAAAACGAATCTCAGGTGGACTTGTTCAGAACACCATCTGATAGCACGGATTCCGCCTGACCTACCTTTCTCCCTACGCACAAGGACCCCGAGGCCCCGAGAAGCTGGTGCTGGCACGGGGCCACACGGCGGGCCCATGACAAAGCCACAGCAAAATAGAAACAGTCCCGAGGGTTTCTCGGACGTCGAAGAAGATGGATTTCGGGATGAGCTGGGAGACGTGGACAGGTGGACGGAGGAGGCACACTTAAGGCGGTAAGAGGGGGGAGACCTCGCCTGGGGAGAGCAAACTTCTGTGAGCTGAGCTGGTTCGTTCCCAAGGGAGAGGGGAAGGTGCAGTCCCCTGGAAAAAGGGGGACTGGGAACTGGGTGAAGACCTTTGAAAGAGGGTTGGTGGCAGGAAGCATCAAAGTAGACCTGCCTCTGGGGAAAGAGAGCCCCGGTCTCTTCTAAAAGGCGCGTTCTTGGAAGTGCAGGACTCTGCTGAGCGGCCAGGGCCTGAGCCTTACTAGAGGATGTGCCTGAGTTTGGTGGTCATCATGCATGATCCTGTAAGGAAGGACTTCCTCGTAGTGTAAACACGACAGTGGGAATTCAAGCCTTTGGGAATTCAATAGCAAGATCAAAATAGTAACTGTAAAAGCCATAGTAGAGTTCATACTCGTTAAGGCTGAAGTTGGACCTCCATTTAAATGAATCTGTAGGGAGCCAGCAGTCATGTTGGCTCTGGTTCTATGGCTAAGGCTACAGGGTGAATAAAGGCTAATGGTTTTGATAATTACTAATGGAGGAGTAGGTGGGATGGCTGATCCTTCAGGCAGAAAATGGGCTACAATGTTTTTGTTTTGTGGAGAGAACCTGTTTATCACTGACCCTGCTTATAGGGGAATGTCTATCCCTAGACAGAGAGCTGTGTACCAGGTGTAAAGGAATGTGGTAGAGGGACTAGTAGACTTGTTGGCCAATAAGTCAACAGGTAATGTATTGGGCATTGGGCTTGTCATTTATAATTTTGAATGCCTGTGATTTATTTTGATGTAAGTTGAATTCATTGTTGGGTAGAAATTCAGTTAACTAGCTGGTTAAGTATGGGCAAGAAAATCCTTGGAGGTAAAATAATTAAAATAATATTAAAATTAAAATAATAGTATGTAATGATATGTTGAGGTCATGAAGAGGTGAATAAATCTTTGTTCATTTTGTTTCTCAAATGGTACAATGTTTTAATGTTTTTTTTTGAGCTCTGAGTTAAAGGATAAAAATGTGCTGAAATTTTTAATCAAAGTATAGTGAATAGGACTGTAATTACTGAAGTATAGGAATCATGTTGATTCATCTCATTGTGGCATACAATTCAGGAAAAGGTGAAAATGTCTTGAGCTCGGAAGGTTTAATGCTATTTAACTTCTTAATGATTTTATAATATAAAGGTCTTTTTTTTAAATTCTTTTTTAAATTTATTTATTTGTCAGAGAGAGAGAGGGAGAGAGAGAGCGAGCGAGCGAGCACAGGCAGACAGAGTGGCAGGCAGAGGCAGAGGGAGAAGCAGGCTCCCTGCCGAGCAAGGAGCCCGATGTGGGACTCGATCCCAGGACGCTGGGATCATGACCTGAGCCGAAGGCAGCTGCTTAACCAACTGAGCCACCCAGGCGTCCC